>JAAGWP010000338.1:0-75225 GCA_013266165.1 Fusarium graminum
TATATATTTAAATAACCCTCAGAGAAAGGTCTTTCTTTTAGTACTTATTCTATATTTTTATCTCTATTTAATAAAGAGTAAAAAGGAAAGGAAGAATTTCCCCAAACCGTCATTTCTTCTGTCCCCCTGGGGGTTGGTTCTATGCGCACGGGCTGGCATAACGAACCTGAACCTAGCCAACCGACATGTCAACTACGATAACCATCTCCGAACTCCAGACTCCACTAAAACCTAGTTCGTCTCCGACCCATCCGCATCTCAACTCAATTCCCGAAGGACTACGAATAGTGACGCGTTTCAAAGCCTTCCGAGTCTCATTACGTGTGCTCAATAACAAACCACAACACGATGCATAAACACCTTACGACTGCTTACAAGTACATCCACAGCTAAATATGATCTACACTTCCTTCCATTGTGAATCTCATGGATGAAACCGCCAAGCCCGTCAGCGCCAAGCCAGCACCCGCCGTTCCCTTGGCGGTGATGCCTCATATCTTACCTACGTCTGACACCTGCTTACCCTTAAATCCTAACAGCCATCCTTGCATCTCATTCCCTCGTATGTGACCAGTAGGCGAGTTCTCGCGTGACATGCCGCCGTTATTTAAGATAGGTAAAGATAAGGTGTATCATTCTGCACCGCCTTGTCAGCAGTGGTAACGCCGGGCTTCCCCCGACAGCCACAGAAGTTAGAACCATCGTTTCTGATCTAAAAATGGAAACTCGATCAGACTCAAGATCAAACAATGCTATTGGTTCTACGGTTTGCGACCGTAGCGATGAATCTATTAAGCTTTTGCGAAACGTCACTTTGCAGTAACCTTTTTAGCAGATTAAACTGCCGGGTCGTCAACTGCCCCAAGGGCTCATACCTCGGCAAAAGAACCAGGTTTTGATTATATGGATGCCTTCTTTTGTCACATGCAATCAAAGTCTCTCGCCACCCTACAAGGACTGTCCCGGACTCCAGGGGTTATTTCCGATTTATTAGCTCCAGGTTCCCTGTCATCGCCTGTTTACAGAAGTGCATCCTGAGAAGTGACAACGCTGTCAGCTTATGTACTATATAATTACACGCAGTTGCCCCTGAATTGTTCCAGGGCCCTCCACTTGCCATGATGGCGACAATCTCCCTCGAGCCTTGGGGAATAGGCCCCGCTTATCGACAAACTGGATCTGATGAATGCGACAAGGCTGAAGAATTGCAATCGCTTATTACGCAACCCAACACTTGTTTTCTGCTTTACGCGTCGCAGCGTAGTCAGTTCCGCAAGGCGAGCCGAGAGACACGTAATGCATGTATCAGAATTTCTATACACCAATTGCCTTGTCTATGTACAGATATGGATTGCTCTTAATCAACGCTCAAACGCCAGATGTGTCCAACTTTCAGTGCCCCTGTGCAGATATACGTTGACACCAGTCCCTTCCACGTGCCACCTGGTAGTTACAAAGCTTTGTTTCCATAATAATACTGATGAGTCCAGCAATGGAAATTCCTCCGCTGTCACTCACTGTTGTTGCACCCAGGCTAAACTCTCTATCCTCAGCGGGCACATTCTCCATGATCTCGGCGAAGCAGTTGACATAAACAGCTCCTCCTAGTAGACCCTCCCAGAAAACGATGAGGAAGACAACGTACACCGAGGGAAGGAAGAAATACATCGCGTGGAACGTAAGAAGAACCAGGTTTGCGACTTGGAGCATCGAGGGTAGATAGAGATGACGAATGCGTAAAAAGGGTGTCGAAGACCGCGAGATGAAGACGCCGAGTTGGTAGAGGAACCCATAGAAGGGATAAAAGGCTCGAAACTCATCGAACGGCGACTCGTCGAGAGGAAACAATAGCGTAGGGGCGACTCCTTGATTGATTGTATACTCTGCCACATAAACCAACAACAGAGGGACCATGTATGGTATGAAGAGAACTTTGACCTTATTCAGCCTGTCTTTCACCGTGATTGTTTCCGTTGTAGTATGTGCAGAATATGCAGTGGTTGCAACAGACGGTCCAGGAGCCAAGGGCGCCGACGAAGCAGTCCCTTGGTCCATGTGATCCACGTCCTCATCCTCCAGGTCCCGAATCGCATCATAGTCTTTCTTCACAGTGCCTTCTCGCAAAGGACCAAGCGGCAATATCACGAAGAAGCTGATAAACATGATTGCTGGGAAGCATGCAGATATCAGCAAACTACTACGCACACTCAATCCCCACCAGTCTGTGAACATCACGTATAGTCCCGCGCCTACCAAACCTGCGGCACCTGTTCCAGAACCCCAGCCCGCGAGACTCATCGGTCCGTAGAAGTGCGTTAAGCCAAGGAAGCTCAATTCGCCGCCACCGGCACTTATACTCGCCAAGACTACGCCGGCAAGTTTTATGGTGACAGATTGCGTGGCTGGCGTTAATGCCACCATGAGCATACCAGCCACGGACAGAGCGATGAATATGAGGATACGCGTGCGGTAGGGAATTCGATGGATAAAGTACGGTGCGACCAGCTTGGTCAAGAACGAGGGAACGACATCGGCAAGGAGAACGACACCTTTAGGAAGCGAGCCGACGAGGTCTTGGGCGGCCGAGAGGATGATTACGTAGAGCACATTATTTATGAGGCCTGAGGAGTCTACAGTTAGCTAGTGATTAAAGACGAGTAGTTCAAGTCGCACCAAACAGCCAAAAGGCTATGATAACCTTCGTCTCAGGATGTCCTAGCATGGCTCCCGCCCTCGCTTTGTACGCCGCCCAAGACGACGACGGCGCACCAGGCATAGGGAGCAACCCCGAGGATGAAGGCGATAAACCGGGCATGACGGCGATTATTAACACTCTTTCGTTCGGTGCAAGAGTGCAGACAACATTGCGCCCAGGAATTAGAAAGGCAAAAGGAGGAAGCGTTATCGCGTATATTGCTGATAATGGAGTTCCATATTTGGCGATTGGTCACGAGATAACAAACCTTATGACGCTGATCACGCTTGATTAATCGACGGTTCTAGCGGGAGCCACAGTGGGGCCAAGGCTCACCGAACCTTCACCGAGACTTACACGGATCACCATGATGCAGATACAAGTACGGAGACAGATGTTGTGGTCGTCGTAAATCATATCGGTTCAGTTTATCAATATAACCATACAGATGCGCGCTTAATTAATCCATCAAGTTCATTCCATTCCGTTTTGTTCCGCCATTCAAGGTTGCTGAGCTTCGCGGCTGGTCTCGATGGCACTCTCGGGTTGCACGTTACCCTCAGCAGAGCCGCTGTCAGGAACGAACTCGGCATCCTCGTAGTTCGCGCCCTTGAACTGGGAACCGCCGGGGGCGGGAGGATTTCGGCCGAGGTTGGGGTTAACAACATCAGGACCGACAACGTCGTTGTCGTTGTCACCACCACGCTCATCGTTGGCCCTAGCAAGCTTGTCCTCGGGACCACCCTCGCCTTCGTAGAGCTCACCACGAGCTTTTCTGGTAAGAGTAAGTTACTGGAAAAGACAGTATTAGGAGTAGAACATACCGGCCCTTATCATCAAGGTCACCGCCCTCGCTGAGGGGAATGCGCTTGTTGTATCCAGCGTTTGTGCTCAGCTCATCACCAACCTCGACATGGGCGCCCTCAAACTTGTTCTCAGCATAGGCATTGACACCGCCGCTGTCGATAGTCTCAGGACGGGCATTGCCAGTCTTGGCCTGGTAGGTGTTGAGATCCTTCTCAGCGTCGGCGGCGATTTGCTCGTAGTTGGTCATCTTGAGATGTGATGTATGTGTACGTGATTTGAGAGGTAGAGAAGATTTGTGTTTGTGGTTATAGTTATTGAGTTTTCAGTGAAGATAGCGTTTAATGTTTCCTTTTAGACTCGGCTCCTTCTTTATTTGTAGTGATAGATACTAGGAAAGTGATGTCATTCTTATGCTTTTATTTCTCTTCGATGATTTCATCACCGTGATGAAAATGTGGGACTTACGCAGCACACCTTCCTTCAAATCGATTCGGCATTGGATGGATCGAAGGCGATATGAAAAATCTCTTCCTGTGTGTACTGATGCATGTAAATCGAGATCTTCTTGAGTGCACTCGCACGGTAGTGTCTTGGCAGCTTGTGCACAACGAGCCTCACCCTGGATTAAATGCGGGAATATGGGTCAAACTGTGAAGAAAGAGGTTGAAGATTGACATACCTTGCAGATCTGACATAATCTTCAGGTGGCAACAGGTCAAATGCCGGCATGACACAGATTATCTTAATCCATCAGGGTGGTTCGTATGTGTCACTCGAGGATATTAAACGGTATGTCACCGTTTCGTTGGAATGTATGAGAGTATCTCATGTAAAGAGCGTTTTACAGGGATTTATGCCGATGATCCGAGCGGTCTTTCTATATACTACGTCTGCTATCTCAGCTCGTGTAAATATGCCTGCTCCTCGGTCGCCAGAACCTATGCCATGCTCACAAGCTAAGACCGCCAACCACGGGGTCAAACTATGTCTACGAGTGATTCTTGTAGAATTATATATGTAATTGGTCACTATTCTATAAAAAGGTCAATTGGGAATGGCCAGCTGCCAATCCATACGTCCTGCGTCAGAGATCCCTTAGGCACCTTATTCGTGTAATACTTTTGCGAGATAGCTTCCTTTCTACCACTTTGAGATACTCGGACTTGCCGTCTACATGTTATTGGATATCAATGTCACTTACCATGATGTTCGTTATCCTTCTCCAGCAAACAACCTCTGTGTAGATGACAACTTCTCCTTATAAAGCTTAGCATCATTATTCTCTTCTCTACCCCAAGGGCAGCAGAATACTTCTTGAATCCGGATTTGAATTTTCGGATCTCACGAATGTCATAAATAGTAACATTCTGCAGGTCGACTGTCATATTTTATCCCGTTGTTCAAACATATACGCATGCTTTGATACTTCACTCATTGGCAAATGCTTGGCTCACAAGCTGCTAGGTACTAGCTATGATGCGTCAACGATTGAGAACCCCAATTAGACTCTCTTTCTTCATCCGATCGGCTTCAGCGATCACTATTTTGTTCCGTCTAGATCCGCCGTTCCTGTCAAATTCGCTGTCTCGGCTAGAGGTATGATCACCCACACTCGTTACCAGACAGGCAAGAAGATGGTTCGGCGATTTCATCTTCAATGCCTGCTCCTAGAATTTAATCAGGTGGCTGATTAAGTATGGGAAAAGAAAGGTCTCCTGCAATGCAATCCGTGACGACTTAGGCAAGTAGAAGAAAATTATACGAAGTGTCAAAGATAATTACAGCAAGAGGCTTACAACAAGTTAAAAACATTGAGCTTTCACCGGTAAAACCACGCATATTATGGCAGTGACTCACGCGGGGTTAGATGATTGCCATCATGTCTCTTTGCTACCTTAATATATTCTTTGGTATACTTCTTCCGGGACAAGCCAAATGAAGTCGGTGATGTTGAACTCCGACACCCCGGCCCGGACCGTCCTGGCGGAGAAAAACCGGCCCATATTTTTTTCTTCGTCGCAAACCTCCAAGCCAATCCGTCCTGGCGCATTTACGATCGGTCCGTGGATCCCCTCCATGACCAATCCCGCGATTTTTATCATTCTTTGCCTCTGTAATTGAGTTTTCTCCCGCAGCGTCAACCCCTCCGACGACTTTTCACGTAGGGACTTTGCAATGGCAGACAAGAACGACGCCTGTCCTGTCGACCACAAGACCCGCGACGCATGGCTCGCCCAAGCTCGTGAGGCCGAAGCCGCAAAGGCAAAGGCTCAAGCCCAAGCCCCTGCAACATGCCCCGTCGACCACACCGCGCAACAGTCCAAATCGTGGTCTCAGACGCTCACATCCTACCTGTGGTCTTCGTCCACGCCCACGCCTGCACCTGCCCAAGTTCCCACTTCAAACAGTGGTCTTGACACCGACCGAGTTATCTCCACGATCCCACGAACAACTGGCGATCCTGCGGCTTGTCCTGTCGATCACGAGAAGGACGCCAGCCGACCAAAGAACCACGAAATGGAGACGGGTATGGATCCATCGGGAAACTGGGTGTATCCTTCGGAGAAAATGTTCTTCGACGCTATGAAGCGCAAGGGCTATGATGCGCGAGTGGCGGATATGAAGACCGTTGTGCCAATCCACAATGCTGTCAACGAAAGAGCTTGGAAGGAGATCAAGGAGTGGGAAGCGCCCTATCTTCAGGGCACAAAGTAAGCTTACATGCTCTATCTCTAATCCAGTCACTAACAACGTCAAGGTGCGACGGTCCTAAGCTCGAATCTTTTGCCAACAAGATGCATCGCATGACTCCCACTGCTCGCTTTAACACTATCCTTGGCTATTCGGCTCCTTTCGATCGCCACGACTGGGTCATCGACCGATGCGGTACACGAGTCGACTATGTGATTGACTTCTACTCGGGACGACCAGATGGCAAGGGCGGACCTAGCTTCTACCTTGACGTGAGGCCTAAACTGAATACATGGGAGGGTGTTAAGATGCGAGCCAAGAGGTGGGCGTGGTTGGCGTGAGGTACAGGAGCACTGTAAGATAATCTGTATGATATATGAGTTCATTTACTGGGTGGCGTTTGGAAAATGTACAAATGGGCGAAGCATAGATTAGAGGAAAGATCTGGATGACAAGGTAAACGAATCTCCATTGAATTTATATTCGTATTTTGACATGTTTCATGATGTTTGGGCAACCTGTCGTCGAACCTGTCTAGGTATGCACTTTACTGATCCTTCTTCCCCTCTAGCTGAGCAAACAGACGCACGGGAGCACTCGTCTCAAACGATTGAGAGTCGATGTTCCAACCCTTCGCGAGCAGTTCGTCCCAAAGCATACGGTCGTCGTACTTTTGCTGGTAGCCATCGATGGGCTCCTTTCCGCAAAAAATCCTGTCCAACTTCTCTGTATATCCCTTGCCCTTCTCCATAAGCCATGCCATCTCCATTGCCATGAACCAGGCACTGATGGCGTGAATGGCTCCGGAGTCCTTCCAGAGCATAACCTTGATAGGTGTATGGTTGCTCTTCGAGTGCGACCATATGAAGAGGGTGTTTCGCACGCCGTCGACGAGGGAAATGTTGACATGAGAGTGCTTGGCGCCCATAGCGTCGCAATAGTTTTGTGCCATTTCGATTCGAGCGATTTTCTGGCCATGCTGGTTGCGCACGACGGGCTGCCAGACGATGATGTTCTCTCGAATAGCAACTTCACTAGGTGTGAGAATGTTTCCGGTCTTGAGATATTCCTCGAACAAGATTGTTGCACGTTGTCGGTTGAGGTTGTCCATGCAGACACTGCGAACTCCGAGATAATTCATCCACAGGTGAGCGAAAACGAGAGCCGTCATCAAGCAAACAACACTGTTGTGGTCCTCCACATACTTCACAATAACCGTTCCAACGAGAAGACCGATAAGACCCACAGCAGTCTCCTGGCTGGCCTCTTTGGCATTGAGTTCAGCGAGGTTGTCATGCTTCGCAAAGTGTACGCTCAAAGCAGCTTTGCTCGCACCAGCCGCAACACCACACAACGCACGAAGCGCCTCTCCGCTAGTAATGGCGAGTATCTTTCCATATGGACCAAGGTACGGACTGTACAGCTCCAGAAAGAAAGCAGTATCGTTGAATAGATCAGCCAGGAAGCGGAAGCGTTTGGCATCAGGCTCGATGCGAAGGCCAAACTGCTGAGCGAAGACAATGGTGGCGACACGAGACACTGCATCCTTCAAGACAGTCAGGAGCATGGCAAAGGTGGCGGATGAGTTTGCATCTCCTACACCAAGACCCTGCAGTAGGGCTCGGTTGGCGAGAAGTGAGGTGATGGTAGAAAAGAAGGCCTGAAGAGAGTCGAAGAATTGGTAGTTTCGGTAATCGCTCGACACAGAATGAGGATATCCAACGGGCATGAACGCCTCGTGCATGGAAGGAATAAAGAATCTGCTTGGCTTTGATTTGAGCACGACCTGTAGACGAGATCAGCAAAGCAATATCGCGGCAGGGCAATAAAGAACACGGACGCGGTTGTCGAGAGCATGACTCCAAGTGCGAGAAACATTTCCCGATTTATCAAACTCAACTATCTCGACGGGCTCTCCACGACCGAGAAGCTTGGTAACACCATCCATCGTGGTGTTGTTGATCAAGGCTGAAGATGATGTTCTGGCTGAATGAGAGCAAAGACGGAGGTGTTCACTACGTTTCACAGAAGTGACACCGGCACTGCCCCGCAAAGTAAAAACGTTGAGGTGGTCAGGAAACACAAGCAAGGTAAGTACTCCCAAATAAGCAAATCACTTGGAACTTAAAGATTTACACCCAAGGTCTCTCATTTATCCTTGAGTGAAGACTGACGATTTGTCGGAGCCGATTCAAAAGGGCCGTGTTATCGCTCCACCGGCCCCACGCCGTGGCATTCGGAGCTTCAAACGACAGCACAATTGGCTTGGGGCCATCCATCATTCATCAATCATCACCAACCAACAAATACATTTTATGACCTCCGAAAGGCGCGTGCACGACGAACAAAACAAAACAATAGTCAAATGTCATAAATTGTGCTGTAACTACCAACAGTAGTCTATCAGATCAACATGCTATTTATTATAACCTGGTACTATATTCGTTTTCTCGCCACACAAGCTATCGGCGGACAGCCTGGCCGTCCTCTCCAACAAGGTACTCATCAGTCTTGATAGGGCCCTCGCCCACACCAGTGGAGATCACCCTGCTCACGCCTTCCTTCAGGATAGAAGCAAGAGAACCCTCAAGCTCAACGCTGGACTTGGCGCTAGCAGCATCCTCCTTGAAACCTCCAACACCTTGGAGGGCCTGGTAGAAGGTGCCAACAATAGTGGCGGCGTCCTTCTCCTCGTAGTAGACAACACAGTTGGGACCAGCATCGAAAGTGTAAGCGGCAATGGTCTTGCCAGCCTTCTCGTTGATGTACTCAACAGCGCGAATGGCGGCACGCGAGGTGTCGTTCATGTAGAAGATGGGAGGGTAGGTGTCGGCACAAGTAGCGTGGAATGAGTTGGAGTCGCGCATGGTAACTTCTGCGAACTTGGGAAAGTCCTTGTTCTTGATAGCCTCCTCCATAGTGGCCATGTTGGCGGGGACGACATTTGTTATTCTCTCTTTGAAGAGACCAGAAGTAGCAACAGTCTGCTGCATGCCGGAGGTAGAAGAGACACCCTTCTTAGCAGCGCTGGCAACAAGGATTAGAGCTCGCATCTCAGGCCAGTGTGACGCGGGAGCAACAAGGTCGGCCTTGGAATCGCTTCCATCCTCCTTCTCTCCCATCCTCCATGCAACATAACCGCCAAAGAGACTGCGGCAAGCAGATCCGGAGCCTTGTCTAGCGACGAGCGAAAGGTCAGAAGGTGAGTCGGGGAGCTCGTAGAGAAGAGCGATGGCTTGGACCAACGCAGCGAAGCCGGCAGCTGAAGAGGCGAGTCCAGCAGCGGTGGGGAAGTTGTTCTCGGAGACAAGCTTCAGGGGGTAGGTGGAGAGCTTGGGCAACGAGGAGTCGGCATCCTCAAGAGCAGCGCGGCGGGATCGGAGCTCACGGAAGCACGCCTGTGTTCGGGCACCAGAGATATCGGATGACTCTCCGTTGAGAGTGAGACTATCGCCATCTGTGAAAGAGCTCGAGCAAGAAGCAGTTGTAAGGGTTCGGAGATCGGCTTGAGAGAGGGTGACGGAGAGGGAGCTGTTGGTAGGGAGGTTGAGCTTTGCATCGCGCTTTCCCCAGTATCTGACACTTGTTAGTTAAAGATCTGGATACGGAATTGGCAAGAAATTACTTGACAACAGCGATGTTGACGGGGGCAGTAGTGCTGGCGCGGTAGACCTTGGTGTCGGCCATTGTGAAGCCGGATTCTGGTTGAGAATTTGAGTGAGTCTAGAGACGTCGAAACAGGAAATGAAACAAAAAGGATCAAAGATCAATGAAACAGGATCTTGACCTGAAAAAGTAAATTAACTTCACCGACTTGTTGTATCGGAAAGGGTTGGAGATGAGTTGCTGACGGGATACAATCTCTTGTAGCCTTAAGGGGTTTAGTGCGGGGTCCAACCCCTCTAGACCCCTGAAGCCCCTCAACACCAAGAGAAGTTCATCCCAAGGAACCAGCCAATGCGGTTTAAGCTTGTCTTTAAGAACTGGGCCAGTAACAAGAGTTCTTTACAGTGACAGTGGAGTAAACATTGATCACAGAGGTTGTTTATAGCTGCTACAGTGATTGATTACAGTGGTCTGGATATTGGTCTTTTTTTACAGCTTTCCTTTTGATATTAAGCAGTCAATCCTAACCAAGTAATTTGGTAGGCGAAATTGCTCCTTTGTAGCGGCCTACGAGAAAAGTGAAAGCCAAGACATCGTTCATCTCGAACAACAAGTGTGGATGCGCAATACAGTCCGGAATTGCAATTGTCAATAAACCAATTTATTGTTTAACCTTAATAGGTTCTTCACAAAGTCGACGAAAATAGAGCAACTCAAGAAAGAACTTGGATTAACCTATTAGCACACTGACTCTTTCTCTACACATAAGTGAACGGATTTGAGTGGGATATTGCCTTTAGAAGTAACAATATACGTGCGCCGCGTTGATGCCTCCCATTTTGAGCTATAGGGTAAGCAAGCTTACACAAATCTGTGGTTGAAACATTAATGTTGCGTTTAAGATGGAGAATGTCTGATTATCTATTGAACATATTAGGCATACACAGAAATTTATCTGTTTGTGAAAGAACCGTCATATGCATATTAAATCATCACCATCTGAGTGTTATATGACGCGGCTATGATACGATCTCGCACGTTGACATGAGGACGTTCTGTATTTTGGCTCACTTCTTTGTGTTTTGACTTTATGAACCTAATGCCAGATTAAATCTCAATCAAGACCACCAGTAGTTGCACACTATGCAAACGTTGATCTTGACGTCTTCAAACGGCACATCACGATCTCCAGTGCAGAGGTCAGGTTGCGAAACATGGAAAACAACGAGAGAGCCTGCGGCATCCCTAGTCGTAGGCCTCGAGATTGAGGAGAGCAATCTCCGCATTAACGAATGAGATCATGCTCTCAGTGACAGACAAATCAAGCTGATAGTCTTGGCTGAAGCTGACATCTGTTGCAGTGGAGGTACAGAAACGGTAGACAGTGGATTTGCGACCAATCACAGAATGTGTGCATGAATGTTCCAGGGACATGAGAAGCTTGGCTTTGGTAATGACGTCACACATCGAGCTCTAGAGCGTCGATCGATGAGATAGTGGTGACCGCACCAGGTAAGGAGTCTCCAGCTAGCGGTACCTGGGTAAGGACATTCTCTTCTTGCTTGGTTGAGGGACATGACCTTATTCCCACTTCGTGTCCCCTGGCCCCCTTCCCATCAAACCTTGGCTAGAAAGCTTACTTCCACCTCCACCTATTCCCGCTGTAACCTCGTCTTCTCGACTCTACAGTGCTTTCAGAATGAATCACGCTTTGAGGCGCGCAACGCTCGGATTGTCTCCAGCTCTACGAGCTTCAAGATCGCACACACAATCATTTGTTCATCATCAACTACCAGCATTTTACCGATGCGAAGCTACACAAACACCTTTCCGGCGCGCTCTTACAACTTCAAGATGCTTCCAACAAGAAGCTGCTGCGGAAGCTAAAGACGAAGATGCTGCCAGAAACGAGGAGATGAGTGCGCGGGCGCGTAAGAGGGATATGAAAAAGGTCACGACCGGCTCCAGTGCTCAATCACGAGAAAACGACCGGCCATGGCATAGAGTAGATTCCCAGGAGCCAGAGGCGAAGGATCCTGACATTCCTAACAAGGAGGACATGAAAAAGGGTAGGTGCTTCAATGATCCTCGAAGGTCAATATTAACGCTTGTTCAGGGCGACTATTGACAACCCCAACACGCCTCCTCAAGCTCATCCTCCCGATGCCCTTCCATCCTGAACAGGAACACGTCAACAGACCAGTGCAGAAAGATGTCGAAGATGTAGGCGAGACTGTTGAGCCATTGGCTTTGCTTGTTCACCCTCATCAACCCCTCTCCTACCTCGAACGATTGATCCAGGCCGAGATACCACCGGTCCAATACAAAGGCCGTGAGAAGCTCCCCGACATCGTCTTCCGAGCCGAGGCAGATCAAGAAGAACAGCACGGAAAGAAAGATGACAAGAAAAAGAAGAACGGCAGCAATGTCGCATCATACTCTGGCCTTGGTCACGAAGGCCCAAGCAACAAGGAGGCAAACTGGGTTCGTTGGAGTGGTAGCACTGAGATCGGAGACTTTATCCGAGATGCTGCACGTGGAAGAGAATTTGCCATCGATGTTGAGGGATTCGCCCATGAACTCCGAGTCGCTGTGCCCAGTTTCAGAGATCGCACTTATTACATGCGTATGGGTTTGAGACGTATGTCACGCGACCTTGAGTCTATGTCAAAGGTCAAGAACGAATGCGACGCACTCGCCCACAAAGGAGCTCACAGACTGGCACAAGGAGG
Organism: Fusarium graminum; assembly: GCA_013266165.1. Lineage (NCBI taxonomy): Eukaryota > Fungi > Ascomycota > Sordariomycetes > Hypocreales > Nectriaceae > Fusarium > Fusarium graminum. The sequence continues at coordinate 12,532 of JAAGWP010000338.1, forward strand.
TTTTGCAGCCCTAGCCGGGTGGTGGGGAGTCGTCTACTATGTTACATTCCATACTCAAGCTGGATGGGACTTGGTAGAACCTGTCACGTATCTCGCTGGTCTGACGACTGTCATGGGTGCATACCTCTGGTTTCTTTACATCAGTCGCGATCTGAGCTACAAGGCTGCCATGAAGATTACGGTCTCAAAGCGACAAGCTGCTCTGTACCAGGAGCGCGGATTCGACCAGGCTCGGTGGGAGCAACTGGTCCATGACATTAATGACCTGCGAAAGGATATCAGGATTGTGGCCAGTGAGTATGATGTTGAATGGGACGAGAAGAAGGATCTCGGTGGTGAAGAGATAAAGAAGGTTCTCGAGGAAGAGCAGAAGGGACGCGACGGCACCAAGGTGACTCGGGACAAGGATGATGATGAGAGTTCTGAATCCGAGAAGATCAAGAAGAAGCAGTAAGCGACGCGGCGAGGAGTTAAGCAGATAAGCACGGTTGTGCAATTAACATCAGATCATGGCGAATAATGGCTTGCATTGGGGTCATCATTGGAGGTCTCGACGGGATTTGGTGGTGTGGTGATGCGGTCTTAGGGACGAATGCATTTTGCTGTATTGGACTGACTTTAGCTATTTGGATTGGATCTTTTACGCATAGCGATAGGCAACAAATAATTGATTCATTTGTGTAAGATGAGATACATTAATGACTTGTGAAAAGTGACGATACCATCTAAGAAGTGCCACTAAATTAGGGAAAACTTCACAAACACTCCAACAGTAGGAAGTACACGAAAGTTGGGTTTCTAGCGTGAAATAAATGATATGACATGGAGACGGAGTTATCATGACGTGCTACAAGTACCCATCTCCTGTGTATGGTGGGCATAGTCTGCTGTTTTAGGTCGACTGGGGGTCCTGAGACTTCGAAATCAACCCACCTCCAGCCACTTCATCCAGAACATCTCTCCACCACGGCATCCAACCACTGCGTCGGCGTTTGTCACGATCGCTCATCGAAAGGTCAGCATGTAGCCAGAAGGGGTAGTCTTCCGGATATCGTCTCGGCGCATTCCAGAAGCTATACCTAAACCTAGCTCTAGACGCCCTTTATAACCCACAGCCGATCCCCCCGCAAATCGAAACCCGACAACCCGATTCCGGATAGGTCCTAAAAAAGGTGACTACTATGGCGCCCCAGGTCATTCGCTTGCCCGACGGACAGACCTTCACTGTCACTGCCGTATTCGCTGGTCTGGGCTTCAAGAGCCACGAGCTCAATACGCACCACAATGCTTTTCCTGTCGGATGGACTGTGGTGCTGAATACCGAGAGCGATTCCGCCCCCGCATCCGATGACGAAGATGATGATGATACCGAAAAGCAAGATGCTGAGGGCAGGGGGAATGGTGTTGTTCTCGACGGAGGTCGTCCAAGGCGCCATATCCACTCTTTCAACAAACCGACTCTCCGGGACGATAACCTCTTCATCTCGTCTATTGCGAACCCCTCGTCCTCCGAGTTCAAACCCGCTGCGAGTCCCACACGCCAGATTGCTATGATGCTATGGATTACACTCTACTGGTACTTCCACCAGCCTGAACCTGCGCCTCAACTCTCGGTCCAAGCGGCAGAGAAGACACCACAGGCGGCCAAGCCAAGGGGAGAATGGAAGATCAATATCAAGCGGGATGGTGTGCTTCGAGGGCGCAATCTGATCCCCAAGCTTGAGCGGATGGGACTTATCGCCTCGGGGAGCACAGCTGTTGGAACGAGTTTAGATGATAATGGCGACGATTGGTCTAATATGTTTGTGTCGAGGCGTATGTTTTGGCAGCTTCCTGGACGATTGTTTCTCTTCTCTCTACAGCCTAACAAAGCTGGTACCGCATACGACTCAGTCCCTGGATCGCCAATTAGTAGCCGTCCCAATTCGCCTTTACCAATGGAACCGCCTTCACCCTTCCACAAGACCTTCCAGCGCCATTCACCACATTCATCACTCAGTCGGATGGACCATGATCTTCCCGGTGGCCCTACGCCAACTTCAGTGGCGACTCCGCCGAGCTTTCCCATCGGCCCTTTCTATTCTAGTTCTCATCTTCCAACATACTACCCACCTCCACCTCTTCAGTATATTTTCACGAATAATATCCGCCATCCTACGAGACCAAAGCCACCACGAATGGGCGAAGTCTTTTACACCAGGTTTGTTCCAAGCGTTAACCAGTATCTCTCATTCCGAGTGGCTTCTATCTCGCCTAACCCTGTGCCTTATCTTGGCCCCGTCGGACCCAACCCACCAGAGCAGTCTCATCTGTCTACACTTAGCGACTCGGCACTGCTACAGACGTGGATGAGGAAGCCTCGTGTGAGTGCCTTCTGGGGCGAGTATGAGGGGCAATTTTTGACAAAGGCACTCAACCAAACCAACTCTTTTCCCGTGATTGGACAATGGGATGGTATTCCGTTTGGGTATTTTGAGATCTACTGGGTGAAGGAGGACATATTGGGTCAGCACATCGGAAGCGATGCAGCGGACTGGGACAGAGGTCTTCATGTCTTCATAGGAGAAGAATGGGCCAGAGGCCGAGTGCCCATTTGGTTGACAGGGTTGGTACATTGGTGTTTGACATCGGACTACCGAACAATGAGTATATGCCTTGAACCACGAGTGGACAATGCGAGGTAAGTTCTTTGAGTGAACAAGCCTGTTCGGCACTAACGAGGAACAGGTTCCTGCAAGGTCTCGAGTTCACGGGATTTTCGCGTGAGAAACAAGTATCCTTTCCCCATAAACAGTCCTGGCTTGTGCGACTGCGCCGCGAACAATGGGAGGGACCGGCGCTATAGTTAATGTCGGATAGGGATGCAGTGATGAGAGCACGAGAGATGACTTACGATGAGGAAATTAGGCTTAAGAATATTGAAGCCTTCTTGACAATAGGGCATAATTCCATGGGAATGTTCGAGCTGTGAGGCTGCCAAGATGTCGTTGTGTGAACAACAAGGCTTGTTCCAGTGTTTTGTGGGGGTTATTATTATTATTACTTCGCAATAGGAACAAAGCTTTCTTCAGTTCCATTACAACAGTCGATGTTGACTTGACACTGAACAACTGGATAGTCTCTAGTTGTGTTCAATATCACGTCGCCTGTATAAATGTTATCCATGTATCCAGATTGAGACTTCAATTACAATTCGCAGCTACTCTACACTGCCCTTGATCTCACTAACAAAACGAACAGCTTTAAATAACAAACATATTATACATACAGGTAAGATGTGCCAATCTAACCCCCCTCACAGCAAAAGTAACGACAGCGAATCTTTCGTCCGTCAATCATTTCTGCGTGGCCATCTCGCGCCGGCCTTCCAACCACCCACCAAGACCTGTCCTCGATGCCTCCAGAACTACACTGGCATCAAGACAATGTGTCTCCGTTGTGTCAAAGCAGTATACGCAGAGCAGAAGAAGGACAAAGACAGCACTCGAGATACGTACCTCGATCAGTGCGAGATGTGCAAAAAGATAACGTTGCATCTTGGACCCGGCTGGTGCATCGAGTGCTACGCGGCCTCAGAAAATATGTTTCCGCTATACTGCGAGGAGTGCGTCGTCAAGACCGATGTGCCGGTTTTGGTCAAGGACGATAAAGGTGGGTTTGTGGATATGCTCAAGGTAAGGACGCTGTGGTGTGTTTTCTGCCAAGGGGTTGCCGAGTCATGGGCCAGGCTTGACTATTAGATTGGATGCAAGCGAGGTATTAGATAAAGAAGCACACAGACACTACTAACTAGTGCTGGTGATGGTGCTGATGTGAGCGGCGACCTTGAAAATGGATCCCGCCCGCTCTCACGTTGGATACCTCTCGGTAAGGTAAGCGCTAGATCCTACGACAGGATGTATATGAGCTGGACTCTCCATTGATAGAAATACTGTAACATTAAATCAATTTGAATTGTTTACTTGTAACAATTAATTGCGAACATGGCTGCCTCGTTCTCAGGCCTCGAGTCGCTTCAATGCGATTTCACTGTTCCCAATGACAGCACCCCAAAACTCTCTCGCTGGTCAGACACTAACATCGACCGTCCTGCACTCGTAGCGACTCCAAAGAATGAACAAGATATACAGGCCGCTATTCGCATCGCAAAGGATAATAGGTTGACGATAGTTACTGGTGGAGGAGGCCACGGGACGTTTGTCAGCGTGGACTCGAAAACCCTTTACCTGGATATGAAACACTTCAAGACAATTGAGTTGAACAAGGAACAACAGACAGTCAGAGTTGGCGGTGGTGCTCTTGTTGGAGAAGTGCTAAAGGCTTTGACTGCGGAGGGCTATTACACTCCTGTTCCCAACTCGGATGCCGTGGGCTTTGTTGGTTGTGTCCTTGGAAGTGGAAATGGTGTTTTTATCGGTCTCCATGGACTCATGGTTGACAACATCGTTTCTTTCCGTTTAGTCACTGCTGAAGGTGACATCGTTGAAGTCAAGCCCTCGTCCGAAGGCAAAGAGTTGGCTCTCTTCAATGCCCTCTGCGGTGCAGGTCATGGCCTAGGTGTCGTCACAGAGGTAACCACCTCAATCCATCCTCTCTCAGACCTCAACTTGGACGAGGGCGATAAGATCTGGACACGAACACTTATCTTCCCTGCTCCAGCTATCGACATTGCTGCCAATACATTCTTGGATCTGAGAAGCCCTTTACCAGAGGGGTATGTCACCATGGCGTTCGCACGAAGTCCACCAGGAACTCCAGCTGCTGGGGCACCGATCATCGTTATTAATTACCAGTTCTTCGGTCCTGCCGAGAAAGGCGAGAAAGAAGCTACACTGCTCTTCCAAGAGGACATAGTTGGAAGGGCTGTCATGAAGACAACCGACTTACTTCCGTTTGTCAAGATGAACTACAAGAACGAAGTGTACAACTTTCATGGCGGTCACAAGGCTATCGCTTCTGCCCGTCTTTACAAAACAGATTTGGAATCTATCAAAGGCGGGTTCGATAGATGGCTTGCCGCAACGCAGGAGTATCCTGATGCCCAGCAAACTGCCCTGATCATGTCCGCCCATAACTCTGCTAAGAGCGTTGAGCATAGTGGTGACAAATTTGCCGAGAACAGAGACAGAAGCCTCAACGTGTTCATCGCCTTCGTCACCCAGGAAGAGAAGACGAGGCAGGCGTTTACGGGGATCATGAATGATATTCTGGCTAGGTATAGAAAGAGCGACGAGGGGGCTACCCCGAGGAGTTTTCCGAATAATTTAAGATTTGAGATGGACTTGAACGAGATGTTTGATGAGGGCCGGTTGCAGGTGTTGAGGGATGTTAAGAAGACGTGGGATGCTGATGGGGTGTTTTGGTCGCCCTACTCTCAGGCTCGTTAAGATCTATATCAGGACGAAGTCAACATATGCTACTCTCAAGCTTTGAAAAATATATTCATGGAATAATGCTACGATCTTCTGAGCGAAGAGTATATAGGTAGAGCGGAATTTAAATTTGTACAATTGTCTTCTTGGTAGTAATCATTGTGCTATCTCCTTTGATTTATCCCTCCACGAAGGACGCTCTGCAGCTTTAGAATATCTGGAGCTAGGGGAATGACATTTCCTTCCGTCTTTATGGCACATGATTTACACATCATATAAACTCCGGGTTTCCCAATATCTATAGTTGCAACGCGGTGTAATGTCTGTGGACTCTGCAACGTCATGACTTCGTCTGCCCCAAGCATTCTCTCTTCAACCATATTCTGACAGTCGGTTGCTTTTGCTATAGCCTCGCAGGCCATTATTGCAAGGACCGGCAGACCTCTCATTAGAGGTGGTAAGCCGCCTTGTATGTTGGAAAGTCTCGCTAGTTTAGAGACTTCGGATCGTAGACTTTGTGATGCTTTGTTTGAGGACATGGTGAGATCAGGCGACTGGTGTGCCAGCAATATGTATTTGTGGATGATGGGACTCAAGCCTGTGTCATATAGACGTGGAAATGATGTTTAGGACAAGTAAGAAATACAAAATGAATATCAAGTACGACTGTGGTCTCAAGCTCTCTTAATACTTGATACTTGGATCCGAACCCATGTACAATCGTGGAGTCATCCGCATCTTATACGAAATACGTGACCAATAGCATGACTAATTTTGCGCCCAACTCAGACAGGGTGAGACGATTAGATCTATCCTCAACATCTAGAGACGCTCCAGCATCTTTATCATGCTGAAATATCATTGGTATCAAACTCATTTAAAGCTTATAAATTCTCATACACCTGCTAATGCCCGTTCAAATCAACCACCAATTTTCCACCACTAATCTCTCCCTTCCTCATCCTATCCAAACCCTTGTTCACATTATGTAGACCATCCTCGACGTCAATGATTCTCGGGGGTACAAGCGCACGACTTGAAAGAAGCCGCTCCAGCCAACTCGATAACGCTTCACCAATCTCTGCAACCTCATGGTAGAGCTTGACTGGCATTGTGTGCAGAACAACACCGGCTGTATTGCCCACCTTGGGTATTCCGCTGAGACCTACCAGATGAGCTGGGACTGTAGGCTCGGTGGGTGGTGTGCTGGGGGGAGAAGTAACTTGTGTGTTGCGGTGGAGTTCTTCAGGACCAAGAGCGCGTAGTAGTATTTCTGCGGTATTTTTGCCAACAGTGTCGATACCGAAGCGGAGTTTTCCTTTTGTGTTGGCGCGGATAATGGAGATGGCTCGCTCAGGGTCGTGGCTATCGACGAGAAGATCAGGGCGGAGAACTGGGTTCTCTGAGATACGGATGCCGTGCTTGGCATTGTCGACGACAAGAGCAACTTTCAGACCGACTAGACGAGCCAGCTGAACTGCGATGACTGCCGATGTTGAAGAACCGCCCCAGATAGCAATCCAATCTCCTGCCTTGGCACCCTCGCTGGGCAAGATACTGTTCAGACACTCGCCCCGGATATCCTCAGGAAGAGTTTCTTCCGGTACCTCTCTCACGAGTTTAAGAATGTTGGGACCGTTGTGGACCTTGGTGAAGTCGACGCCTAGACAAATGCCCAGTGATAGCGCAGCAGCGACATATGCGACCCCCAGTGTAGCACCCTGCTGGACGGTGATTTCCTTTGGAATTTTCACGACGTTAAAGTCAGATGCGACGATGTATTGTTGGTATGTGGCTTTGCGAAGGTCGCGGTAGTCTGTTGAGATGACGATGACTTTGTCGCCGTTTTTTATTCTTGATTCGGTTTGTGGTGCACGAACTACTGTGCCTGACGCTTCTCGACCGGACATGTATGGTAGTTCGGGGATGGCGAAACCATAGTCACTTCTACCAGGTTAGAAATCGCGACGTATGGGGGCCAAGGATGGCAAACTTACGGTGCTTTCCAGTCTATGGGATTGAGTCCAATAGTATCAGCGCGAACAAGTAACTCATGGTTGTGCTTAATTTCAGGCACAGCATATCCGCTTGTTACTTGGTAAGGCTGTCGAATAGCGTGTAGTAGCAGGACACTCTGGGATGACGGGATGGCAGGTTGATAGTCAGACTCGCTTAGTTGATCCTGTTCTGTGAGTTCGGCAGGTGGTATGTATCGAGGTTCAGATGCCGATGCAGACTGAGAAATTGAATGCTCTTGTGATGAGTCCGTTACAAATGATAATGGTATGCGTGCCCCGAAGGCGGGCTCTTCTAAGACGGCGCTCATTGTGCTGGCAGTAGACCAAACTAAATGCTCAAGTCGGATTTCGAATTGACTTTTCCAAACGGTAGCCGACACAGTAAAGAAAATAGATTACTGATTTGAGGGACTACAAAACCTTTTCAATAAACCTGTCTCTGATTAACTAAACCGCGCAGCAATCCCGAAGATCATAGCGGATGGCGTCATATACGCTTCTATCGAATCAGACCCGGACCTGTTATCCCATGTCCACATTCTCCAATGGCGTGACACGATTTCGCTCTAAAGAAATGTCACATCGTGTCTGCTTTTGTTTTGTTGATGACTGATGTTGGAGTGAGATCCCCACACGGGGCGATGGTGTTATTTGGCCTACTGATCACTCAACCTCGAGAGTGGAAATACACGGTCAATCGGGTATAAGTAGCCGCGTGTTGGTGATAATTGATAGTGAAAAGATTGCCGATTTAGGGAGGGTGAGTACTTGTATTTTATCAAGATTTCCCATAGCAATATATCTCATTGATGGCTGTCTTTTATTCAGCAACGTCGAGTTTGACCATGCATCGTATGCATCATAGGAAACACTATAATACATATTGGAAGCCTAGACTTGGTGTAAAATATTGAATAGGTATAAATAAATAATCTTGGCTCTGCCTCCTCATGGCGGTCATTCAAGCTATGGACATTGCCCAGCGATCAACACTCAGTAATGGACACACCACAAACCACGACTGACTCGATATCGCCTAGATGGCAGAGATTTACCTGAATAAGTAATAAACATGCGGGGAACTTCCGTACCCACGGCAATGGCGAGGATCCAAGCATCCCGGCCTATCGATGGTGCAACCCCTATCAGGATCACGCAATCTCAACTTGACCGATCTCGCAATCTCTCATTTTCGGCAAAAGAAATGTCACTTGACAAAACTGCTGGAACACTAAAGACTAGTAGTTAATCATTCGGCTTTATTTATTCTTCTTTCTTTCTTTTCTGCGTGATCGATCTTCCCTCATGTGCGGAATGGATGCAAACGAACACGATGATAGTCTCTCTTTCAAAATAGATCGACCAATAGAGTGGGTTGATTTCATCCCAGCTTTTAATTCAGAGATATTGCAATAAGATATATTGACTCGACGGCCAATTGGAGCAACCATGCAATCCAATCCAATCGATCCAATTTCATTCCAGAAATCCTCAGAATCAATGGACCATCTGGCAATGAAAAACAATGTCTTTCTTAATATTACTCAGAGTTAATCAAATTATAGCTTCTGCTGAATGAAGCAATGTTCGAAAAACCAGACTTCCCATGCTGAAGAGACACGAGCGCGGTAAGAAAGGAAACTTGGCCCCCGTGGGTAGTGACTTATATATCATTAGCCACGTTTCTCTCGCCAGACCGCCGTTGCAAAGGTCTCAACTTTTTCATTTTGTAAAACCGAATCCTATTCTCAGCTTGCTTAGAGGACTCATCCAAGAGGAACGTTTCTGACGGGAAATTTGGGCGCTCGGTGCTGTCTTTGGGATAAAAACGATCGTTGTCGAAGAATACCCAAGCACGTTGTTCACAGACCTGTTGTCGAAGTCTACAGCTGATGTCTATAGGGATCTGCTCGTACATGAATGATTCGGGATCATGGTCTTCTACTCGATCATCTAGGCATGAGAGCTTGCAGAATACATCGACAGCAAGATAATTCTCATCAGAATCACAGACCTGTTGGACTTTGATTCTGAGAGCTTCTCTCTCATCCGATCTTGCCATGTTGTAGCGAAGGAAGTCCTTCAGATGATCAAGCCCGAATGTCGAGAAAGTGGCCGCATAGTCACTTTCCACGATGTTTTCCTCGATTCTGCCTATGTCCAAGTCTTCCTGGTCAGGAGCGTAGGCGTCTGCTTCAAACCAAAAATTATCGGGATGTAGTAGTTGCCTTCCTGGCAACGCCCCCGTCCAAGTGTCTGGAAGCCAGTCGTCATTGCATTGGGCAAACAAAGCCCCGTATAGAGAACAGAAGTACTCATTAACACAAAAGATAGATTCGCGTTCGGTTAGGGTAATACTAGACCGGTTTAGGTTGTTGAAAGTAATACCGAGATGACTTGTCTGACATAATATCTCGTGTTCCAGAAATGCTTTGACAAATCGTCTCCGTTCTAGGGATGTGAGCCTAGCGGAGTTGAATCGTGAAGACCCTTTGACGCCTCGGAATACGAGATGTCCTCCAGACAATGGCGATTGATATTGCGGCAGACAAACATATTCCTGCGGGGGGAAGGAAGCGGTGGCTTTGGTGATGTAGTCTTCGATCAGAATGAGAAGTTGAGAGTGGAGCTTGTCAATCTGGCTCAACAGGTTGTCGTCACCATCCTCGAGAGGATTGGGTAGCTTCGACTCGGGCCAAAGCGCCAAGAGATCGCCCACAGACATTGAACCACGCTTGTGCGAGGGCTGTATAAGAGAGTCCCGAGGACATCTGAATAAGATAACTGCCATGGCGTCTTGCATCAAACCATCGTCGAATTCAGCCGCAATCAATTCCCGTGTGATGTATTTCTTGTTGGCGAGATACTGTTGAAACATGATTGGGGAAGCTCGGATCATGCGCGATATAGACGATTTGCATTGTATTGATACAAATACCTGGAGACGAAGCTCCGCCGGTAGTTTGTGGAAAGGGTCTGTTCTAGGAAGTGTCATGGCTTGTTCCTGAATCGAGCTTTAGAGTCGACGAGAATAGGGGGAAAAAAGAGGAAAAATCAAAAGGAGTTAATATGAATGTATTTATACCCATACTGAGTAAAAAGTTAGAAACTACTTTTTCAAGCGAGCTGTCTCTCGTGGCAAGGTTCCGTGTCAAGTTACATTTTAAGTCATAATCCCAAATATCTAATGCGATGGAGAATGCTTGTCTAAAGTTATTACGCATGAAAGCCTTTATAGCATTTTCTTCTCAAAATATATATTTCCTTAATTTCCATTTCTTAAAATCTATAATAAGCTCTGATACGTCTCAACATCAAACTACTGATAATCTTATATGCATCTATACAAGATTCTCACATCTTTGTACAAGCCCTAAATTCTAGGTGAAATTCAATAAAACAAAACTGGATTAACAGTACGTTGCATGGACAAGACGCTATATCAGAAATGCCAGGCTGTCACCAGAACAAGGAGGAACACGGGTAAAAGCAGTGGGAATAATTCGTTTCATACATTCTTTGCAACTATTTTAAGTATTATGGCTAGACCTAGATCTATTGGAGATGAGGTCGCAGAAGCTCCTTAATCTCCTCATCCGTCACATTCTTAATGCCGAGGATTTCATTATCAAGCTTGGGAAACTTGGGAACGCTATTAGCGTCAAGGTTGGCCCGGAGAAGATAGGCGAGAAGGGTAGGCCAATCAAAGATGCCCTTGGCAACATTGGCATCAGACTTGGCAGTAGCTTCATCAAGCTTTGCATGCTTGACAGTCCACTCTTTGCTGGGGTTGACCTGTTTGGCCAGCTCCAGGAACTTGTTTTGTGTGATAGAAGTATTCTGAATATAAACAATGCGATCTTGCGTTTCCTCGGGATGAGTCAGGACACCAACGACAGAGTCGCCGACGCTCGAGAGAGTCGTTGTGCTGAACTCGACGTTGCCGCCGTCCCAGAGGGTAATCTCAGGCTTGGAAAAGTCAAAGAAAAAGTTGTGGCTGATGCCCCAGTCGAGGAAAATGCCATTATGAACAAAGGTGTAGGTGATCTTGCCCTCCTTTGCTAGAGCGATCAGCTTATCTTGAATAACAACCTTTGTGTGAAAGACAGGAAGCTTTCGGACGCTGGGGATGGCTAAGTTGGAGCCAAACTCAGAGGGGATGAAGCGCTTGACGCCAGCGGCCACGGCAGCATCGACGAGAAGCGCTTGGCTGGGGATAGCGAGACTGCCGACTGTTGATACAACTGCATCTTGGCCTTGGAGAGCAGCGGTAAGAGAATCGAGAGAGTCGTAGTCGACTTGGACAACCTTGACACCCTCGGGGAAGGTTGCTTCTGAAGTGCTGCGGGTGAGGACTGTGAGGTTGAATTTGTTGGAGGCTACAAGGCGCTCAAAGACGGCAGAGCCAAGGTCGCCAGAGGCTCCGGCCACAGCGATGTTTTTAAAGGCAGACATGATGGATGTGCGTGGTTATAACTGGGTGTTTGGAATATGTTGGCGCAGAGATGATTGAGTAATTGATTTGATGGATGGATGAGAACGGAATGAAGAAAGAAATGAAGACGATGGGTTATGTATATATAATTTCAATAGACCTCTAGAAACTACTTTGTAATAATGGGTAGATTAATTCACAATCCTTTTCGCCATTGGAGTGCTTGATCATACCATACTGCTCACAAATATCAGGTACGCTTAGAAAACACCATGACAGACGCAAGTGTGGCTTGGCCTGAGCAATGACCTCGCATTGAATTCATTAAGCATCTCCAGCCACTTTGAGCCTTTCACTCACTGCACGTAGTAGAGATTACGGGCTGTGCTGTGGCTTTGTCCTCGGTCTCAATGAAGCGGGATGGGATGGGATAGACCGAGTGGGATACCGCGCGGATCCTTTCTAAACCTTAAATCATGAGACAAGCCCTTGATTGGCCAGAATCAGGTTGTCAACCATCCCACCCCCCGCGGAACCCCGAAATATCCCACTCAACCTCCGGCCATCCCACTCACGATTACCAAGTCAAGCCTCAAAAGTCTTTGATATGCAGGGTCGTACGTAACCATGCAGCCCATTTTTCTGTTCTCTCATGTTAATCCATTTGGCCACGATCGTTCCCTTTAGAATCCCACTCGGTTCTTGTCGTGTCGTGTTTTGTTTTGCTTTGTTTTGTCTTACCCGCCATGGAGATATCCCACTACGATCATGATAGGATGTTGGACAGCAGGTCAGCAATAACAGCCAAAAGTGGGATCTCCGATCGAGAACGCTAACCAACCGATCAGATCCTCCGCTGATAGCGCCGAGCCAGTCCCTTTGCGCCATGTATGCCACTGCGGGAAGAGCTTTATCAGAAAGGAACACCTTCGGCGACATCAAGCGACACACGGCGAACGCAATTTCATTTGTTCCATTTGTCAACGTTCTTTTACGCGAAAGTGAGTCTCGTCCCGGACGCTCTTTCTCCTGATTGGTCTGATGTTGATGGTTTCTAGTGATTTGTTACGACGTCACTTGGCACGCCATGATATGCCCTCGGCTCCTGATCCGCGAAGAGGACGAGCCTGTGATACCTGTCATGCCAACAAGACCAAGTGCGACGGTGGCACAAAGTGCACCCTTTGCATCAAAAGAGGAATCAACTGCACCTACAAGTATGCACATAAAAGGAGCAGTGGAAGCAAAAGCCCAAGTGATGATGCTTCATCGGGGCCCACGTCTTTGACACGTTCTTTAGTCAATGGCTTCGACCATCAACATGTCATTCCATCTATCGTCTCGAACCCTCCTCTCGAAGTAATCCATGTCTCACCAATAGATGAAATCAAGGCTGGCTTCAGAAGGGTCGTCAACAAGGTGAGAAGCGGTGAAATCACCATCGGCAGAGATACTCCAGTGGCCCCTTCAGATCAGAAATGGTTAGAGGGTAATTCAAACGAGTACTTTGGTCGTTTTCACGACACATGGCCTATCATACATGGGCCATCTTATGGTGACACAGAAACGTCATTGCTGGTTTCCGCGTCGGTGACCATGATAAGTTGCTGGCTTAAGAGTCCTGATGAGTATGGCGACGAGGTCTTCCAACTTCACGAAACTCTTCTAGATGCCTTTTCCAAATGGATCGTGAGTTGTTGTTTCCTGCCGTTGGAGATAAAGCACTGACAAGATATATAGTCGAATCCGATGTTTCGTGGTTTAGATAAACCTTGGCCGATGGAGATGTATCAGGCTATAGTCCTGAACATCATCTTTACTTTCTACCATGGGGTTCGTACACTCCAGCTTCCAATGCCTCGTTGACTAATCATCTGGCGTTAGAATGAGAGATTAGCCGCTAAAGCATCACTATTGCGAGGCACACTGGTTATGTCTTTGCGCGAGGCAGACTTTTTCAGTAGCGACAATGCCACAGAACAGCAACAAGTTCACTTTCCTGGGACATTCGTTCCTTGGGTCATGACTATCCAAGAGACGTGGAAGCGGTCAGTTCCCTGTTCCGCACAGCGAATTCAATATACTGACAATTAAAGACTCGTCGTGGCTCTATTTAAAATTGACTTTTATTTGTCGTCAGCCCGTTTTCAAGCTCCAACTCTATACAGAGAGGAAATGGACCTAACAATGACCGCCACCTATACTCTTTGGAATTCCTACGGTCTGAACATCTTCTTCAGACGCATCAACCACGAACCTGCCGAGCGAACAAACTTCAAGCTCTCGGACGTCATAGCGAATCCAAATACGCCAGCCAAATCTCTTTTACTTTTCGAAGATGCTCACCTGGCCCTCTGTGGCTTACTCCCAGCTATCTGGAACCGTAGCCAGATCGCTCGTCGGACTGCAGAAGCTGGGAGGCCTACGAACAATTCTACATCGTCTTCAGCATGGCAGCTGGAAACGTGGAAGGCAGATGTAGACCGCTTGAGTCACCAGTGCTATCAAAACGTCCAATCTACAGAATGTGCGGAGTTTCCCTTTGCTGCGTACATCGGCGATCACGATGACGATCAACCAAAGGCAAGAGTTATAGCGTTGACGAATATCAAGTGTTTGACGTCGGACTGTATCATGACATATCACCTCCAAGGGCTTCAGCTGTATGCTGATACACGAACAATCAACTCAGTCGCCAGAGCATCAGCCGTCGCCTCAGATCACGAGTCATCCGTGCGTCCGAGGTTACAAAAGTTTCACACGCAGCTCAATATCTGGGCCAAATCCTCCGAGAGTAGGCGTGCTTTGATCCACGCTCTTGCAGTCCTTCGTCAATGCGAGACCGATCTTGAATCAAACGAACCCCAAACGCAATCTGTGGACCCAGCCGCATACCTTGCTATATCAATGAGCGCCCTGGTGGTGTGGGCATGGCTTCTCTTTGCTGAGTCGGCATGTTCATGTGTTCCGAGCATAAACCATATCAACATCGGGGTCAGCCCGCAAGACCTGCAGAATATAGCACAGTTGGAGAACTGGGTACAGACTGATGGAACTGCAGCGGTGAACAATATCCCACTGTGTAGATGTATGTCGGAAGGATGGATGGCGAGATTCAATGCCTTGCTTCCACAGGGGAGAAGGAGATGGGGATTGTCTGATGAAGTTGCGCCTATTCTCAATGCTCTTTGCGCTGGTAGCTAGAGCACAAGTGATACCCTGGATATATTTGAGCTTCGCGCCTTTATGGAGTGCCCTGTAGAAGAAAACATCAAACACTCGTACCAGATTTTGTTGAGTTGTATTCAAGACTCCGCTTCCAAATTTGACAAGTGGCATAACTAAGCGAAAAGTGAGGATTCCTTCCAGCCAGGACAGAAAATCCTTCCACATTTGTCAGCGTATGTGTAAAATCATCCGACGGGCGTTGTTATGACGTTGAAACAAGAGGCTACGTGGCTCCAGATGCTCAAATTCAATTGTTTTGTTACAAGCGCTTAGCGTCGGGCTCTGTAATTGTGCATATAAAGAGCCCAAGCAATGATGTGAGAGATACTCTCACATCTTGAGTGCTTTATAACGACCAGCCATGGGATCTACTATGCAATCTGTCGAAACACCTAAACTCACGCTCTATCGAGCCAACGGGGCTTGCCCTGTTGTTCCTCATGCAATTCTACGCCACTATAAAATCCCTTTCACATCTATCCTACTCAGGGCTGGCCCAGACGGCGCGGAAGCAGCAGACGGAAGTTTTACAAACGCTGAATATCGATCCATTCATCCTCGAGGACTTGTCCCCGCCTTGACCGTCGACGATGAAGTTATCACCGAGTTGCCAGCCATTCTCAGCTACATAGCCTCGCTGGTACCAAGTGAGAACCTCGCTGGCGTCACTCCAATCCAGCGGGCGAAAGTTCTGGAGTGGTTGGTTGTTTTGTCAGGCACTCTGCATGGCCTTGGTTACGGACCTTTCCTTCGACCAGGTCGATTCAGTGACGAAACAGCTGATCACAATGCGATAAAGGCGAAGGGAGTGACGGTTATTAGAGAGTGTTTCAAGAGGATTGACGATGCGCTGAAGGGCCGCGAGTTCATTGTTGGAGACGCTTTGACGGTCGTGGACTTCAATATTTATATCTTTGCTCGCTGGGCACAGAAAGCCGATATCGATGTAAAGACCGAGTATCCTAATTACTATCAACGCCTTCGAAAGACGGAGCAACTCGATGGAGTAAGAGAGGCTATTGAGGTTGAGGGACTGGAGATTGCTTTTCCGTAGAGGCAACTGAATGAATACCTGCAGAATAGATACGGGGAGTTGATAGATGATATAAGGAATAAAATGAAGGCAAGTACACGAAAGATTGTATAAATGCATAGGCGCTCTATGATAACCTAGCTATGATCCAGATACTGTATTTTGTAGTCGTACTAAAATCCCTTTGCATGACGCCTTCGATGCTTCTGAAGAAACGACATGGCTGATGACTTGTTAATATACAAATTCATCTTCGACTGCCCACCACAATAAACCTGATTGTCTCCAGGACAGTTGATGTTGCATTCTGTCATGGAAATATTCTTGCCTTGGCCAAAGCTGGGTAGAATACCTTGCCAATTGACAGTGTTACCACACCAACACTCGCGACCGTTTTCGACTCCAGCGTATTTGTACATCCAGCACTTGTCGAGACATGTATCAACAGTCATCAATTTGCTGTCAGTCATGATCAACTGAGGAAGCAGGCGGCCCATGAATGGCTCTGAAACACATGAGTAGCTTGTGAAGTTCTTGTTTCCCTGGTCTACAGCAGGCGCAGGCTTGGGACCCGCCTTGTAAAGCTGAAGCCGCATGGTACCACCGCAGTACTCGGTCTTGTCGCCCGCACATGTTGCCGAGCAGTCCCTCTGGTTAATTGACTGGAAGCTTCCAAAGCCGAGAGTGTTACCACAGTAGCACTCACGACCGTTTCCGGTGCCAAAATAGCCAAAGTTGCTGCAAAAGGCGGCGCAGCTTTCGAGGGTCATGTCGTCGGCAGCGTAAGATTTGGAGTTGAGTGTGCGGAGGAAGAAACTATCGGTCCAGCAGCCTTGGAAGGCCCATGTTCCTACCGGATCGGAGATTGATGGTCCTGTAGAGGCTGGCTTGATGACCACAGTCGAGCTGCTGGTGCTTGTTGTGGTAGTAGACGCGGCCTTGGACGTTGTGCTGCTAGTGGTTGAGGTAAAGCTGCTCAAGCTTATGGTGGTGGGTCCGAGGGGATTTGTGGAAACAATGCGAGAGATAGCACTGGTGCCTGATGAAGTTGTGGCCGAAGACGATGTGGTCGAAGATGTGGTCGAAGAAGGACGAGACGAAGTGGAGGTTGTTGAGGTGAATGAGGACGCAAGACCAGCTGGACCACCTGGAGCAGATACCACAGAAGAGACAATCGACGACGGGAGACCACCTGGGCCAACGAGAATGGACACTACCGAGGAGGCCATCAATGATGTTGCAACAGATGTCGACCGGCTGAAAGTAGAAGATGTTGTGGCTGACGAAACTGTGCTCGAAGGAACCATTGAAGAGAACGAAGATGTCGTTACTGAAGACGTTGTACTAGAAGTAGTGGTGCTAGAGGCCGAAGAAGTCGTTGTTGTTGTAGTAGTAGAACGGGAACTTGTAGACGATATAGTTGAGAAAGTCGTCCATGTTGTTGACGAGCTACTCAGGGTCGTGCTAGAAGTTGTGCTTGAAGAAGTGGATGTGGTGGGAGCACTAGAAGTACTAGGAGCCGACGAGGTAAAAGTCGTAGATTGCGATGTCAAGCTCGTGCTACTCGTAGTAGCGGTAGACGTCGAAGAAGTGGACGTGGCACTACTAGAAGAGCTGGTCGTCGAGGTGCTGCTTGAGCTACCAGAAGTCGAGGCACTGCTTGTCGTTGAGATTCCAGACGTAGAAGTGGAAGCACTGTTGGAGCCGCCTGCAACATTACCGAATACACTGATTGGACTGCTTGTAGCCACCCCGGTATAGGTTGACGTAGACACCGAGCTACTAGTGGAGCTACTGGTAGTAGTGGTGCTACTCGTTGAGCTAGTGGTTGAAGAACTACTACTAGTAGGAGTACTACTCGATGTAGAGCTATCAGCAATAGACGGGCCTGTGGTGGAAGAACTTCCACTTGTAGTAACCGAAGAACTGGCTGTTGAAGTTGAAGCTGAGGCAGCTGAAGAACTGTCACTGCTAGTAACAGAAGTGCTAGAAAGCGAAGTCGACAAAGAGCTACTGTATGCCGAATTCAGCTCATAGACGTTGAGTCGGTTAGGACCACCACAGTATTCACTCGAGTTACCTAATTAGGTGTCAGTCGAGTCATAAAAAGTCAGAGACGCATACGAACCGTTGCAGGTCATTCCACAGTCTGTAATGAGAGCTGGCACTGAACCATCTGAGAAGCTATTGCCGCAGTAACACTAAACCTGTTAGCGTTGATCCAATACTTGCACTATCTGGTAACATACCTCTCCTCCATACTCTACACCAGCATAGATGAAGTTATCATTGCTGCAAGCTTGGACACAGTTAGACACTGTTGGCGAGCTCACATCGCGACCGTTGGGAAGTGCTCTCCCCGAAGTAGCTTCAGTATAGCAGCCGATGCTGGTGTATCCATTGACACCGGGGTTCACGGACGGTCCCTGAGGAGTAGCGGAGCTACCGGCACTGCTAGTAGTAACACTGGCAAAAGAGCCATCCCACTGGAGAGAATCGGCAAAGAGACTGATGTAGGCACCACTGCCGTCAACGCCGTTTCCACCACAGAATTGGGCCAAGCTCCCTGCACACTCAAAATTACAGTTCGCGTCGTCGACCTTTTGGTTCGGGATCTTATTTCCAGCCCAGCACTCGCTATGGTACTGAGTTCCACAGAAAGTCAAGCCTTCTCCGCCGCAGGTGTTGATGCACATCTCGTTCGTGTTGGAGCTGTTGGAGTAAAGAAGATTGGGAAGCTGGCGACCGGGGTTGTTGTCTTTGAAGCATCCTACGTATTGGTATTGACCTTGACCATTGGAAAGAAGAGGAGCTGCTTGCTCCGCGACTGCGTTACAGAAGAACTGAATCGCGCGTTTCTCAAAGCTCCATGTGGGATCGTTGGTGTTGATGGTCCACTGTGCGGTACCATTATAGGAAGGGACGTTCCATTGGCTCTTGGGGACGGCGCAAGTGAGCGTGGCAGTCTGGCTCTGGCCTGGAGCTATTAATGTTCCTTCGGCGAGATCTACTTGATTCGCAGATCGGACGATACCAGGGACACCAAAGGGGGGCTTTGAGACTGTGAGACCAAGTTTGACACCGCCTGGGGCAGCTTTGTTGGTGATTCTGAAGCGCAGAGACCTGGAAGTGTTTTCTGTGACATTGCCTAAGGTAAAAGGCGTGTTGGGATCGTATGTGACCCAGCCGCTGCCATCGGGTGTCTGGAACTCCAGAAGTGCCGTTGGTGGATCACCAGCTGAAGCCGACAAGGAGACCGTCGCGTTACCACCAGTAGTGACAAATTTGACCCAAGCTGTGAAGTTTCCAGTTGTGGAGGTATCGGGTATGACAGAGATGGCAGTGTCGTTACCTCCATAAATGACCGTTGGGATCCCATTCAGTATGAACCTGCCTACTGTGAGGCTACCTGTTCCTGTCCAGGTTGTGAAGGGTCCAGATGAAGAAGTGTTCGAGTACAGGACCGACGAGACTTGAAGATTGCCAGATCCATCGTTGCCCATCAGAATAGTCTGGTTCAAAGGTGGAGTGCCGGTGACGAGACCGGTAAATACCACAGCCTTGGGGCTCACATCAAGCAGAGCACCGTTACTAGTTCCGACACCTGTGAGTCTGATCTTGGTGGACTTGCTGTATGTTGCGTCTGAGACGCCGGAGGTCTGGATGCTGATGGTAGTACCGACGCGACCAACGCTCTTGGGCGAAAATAGCGCTGAGAATTGAAGATTGTCACCTGCGGACATAGACAACGGCAGTGTTGGTGACTGCGTAATGTTGTAGTTGGTCAAGTCTGCAAGAGAAATACCACTGACAGACAGATCAAATAGGGCAGTGCAGTTTATCGTCTGGGCGGTAGTGACATTCTGAATATCGGATGTCCCAAAGTCGATTGAAGTGGTGCAATTGAGAGGAGACTTGTTGGTTGAACCAAGACCGTAGAAATAACCCACGGTAGTACCGATGTACGCCATACCATCTCCAAACACGGGTCGGCTGAACTTGGTGATACCGACAATGGTGAAGTTTCGGATTACATTGAGGTAACCGTTTTGGGGTACAGCGTCGTAAATCTTGAAGTTTGTGTTTTGGACATCTGAGACCCATAAGAGACCTGTACCCTCCTTTCCATTGAGGGACGTGGTTGTGCCGTGGCTGACACCGAGGACGTAAGCGTTGTTTGTCGGGCTGTCGGCGACTTTTGTGAAGTACGGCACACCGTTGAGACAGGAGAACTTGAAGACGTGTGTGGGGTATTGGATCACTACGTTGTCAGCTGTGAAGCGTGTGCTTGTGGGATGAACATACCATTGATGTAGATGTAGCCTCCTTCGAGCGGATACACACCAGCACCCGCATATACAGAGTTCTCGTTTTGAAAGGTCTGGATCACTCGGTCCTTCGAATTGGGTCCATTGCGATACCCACCCAAGTCATCGAGGTTGAGCCAATACGTTTTACCGGACTTGCCAGTAACAATGCCCATTCTCTGGATGTTGCCGCACGAGAACTGGCTTGGCAGAAGTTCAAGGGGACTTGTTCCCAAATCTTTATCGGCACCATCAAGCTCTTGCTTCTCGAAGGGCATAAAGAAATCGACTATTGATAAAGTACCGTTGTCGTTGATGGACATGTGAACCGCAGCTTGCTCCATCGCGGTTGGGGGAGTAAAGCCATTCACGGGAATGGTCGAGAGCTGCGAGGCATAGCCATTTCCGGTGGCGAAGAACATCGACCCTGCATCATCCGAGGCAAGGCCACCTCCAGATTGCCAGATTCCAGCGCCAGAGATGTTGCTGCTGACACCTAGACCCTCTGAAGCCCAATGCTCCACGATGTTGCCAGTGGTCTTGTCCCAGCCCATGATCCAGCCCGTGAAGTTGTACTGGACACAATGCGACGCGAAGCCAGCGTAGACATACTGTCCAGTGTGAAGCAATCCTGGACGCTGATGATGGATGCCGCCGGTAAACATGCGTTCCGGATTGTTTCGCGCGACAACACCCTCGAGGTCAACGGGGAAGTTGGGTTGCTCCGAGAGGTCATTGACGTTGATAGCGTGGATCTTGTACCGGCCAGCCGGTCTTCCTTGGGGCACCTGACCAGCCTTTTGGTTCACGTATGTCTTTGAAGTGAGATACCATGTATCTGTGTCAGGGTCAATGACACCCGTCGCTGTGACGCCAACGGTTGGGTTAACGTCCACACAGCCATCGAGGTCAGCTGTAAGGAAAGGGATGCCGATATTTCGGGACGCAAGAATCGTGCCTGTCTTTGCGTCGAGTTTATAAATGTTGTTTTGTGTTGTTGCAAGATATACGTATTGTGTTGTGCCGCCTGAAGGAGTGTAAACGAGGGGTTGTGAGAAGATTTGCTCTGCGGCGTTCACGTAACGCCCCGGAAGTGCGGTCTTGAAGACAATGTCGAATTGAGGGCTGCCGACGATGGCAGGATCCATGTTGTGGTTACTGCAAATCGATTAGTTTGTCGACAATGGTGCGGTTCAGGCTGTAGACTCACGTTTGGTAACCGGTTCGTGAGTTATCGCCTCCCCAGGTGATGGTGTCAGTAGACCCAAGACCGTATACCCGGCCTACCAGGGCCGGGAGAATGAGTGTGAGTAGCAACTTCATTTTGGCGGAGCCGAAGCGCAAAAGAAACGAGTGAATGAATGAATGACACAAAGTTTGAAGTCGTCCCCTAGGGATGTTACCCGGCTGAGAAGTACTCTATATATAACTTTCAAGGCGCAACGGCCAAGGTCATTAGCCCAGGACACACCGAGATCCAGGATTCCAGAAAGCCATTGTAACTTCAGAGCCAACGTGTTGGCTTACTGAGATATCCGTTTTGCCGGGCCTTAGACTTGATGTCGTTAACCTTTCGGTCACGAAGCCAAGCCGCGAGTTGTCTGCATTCCAGCGCCACCGGGACCTGCATAATCGGCGTCAAGCCTCAGGGCAAGTGATGCCATTTGCGGATCTACGTTTCGTGTTAGTGATGGTTGAATGGAACAATGGCTTTGTTCTTAACCGTATATAGCATAGTGTTTCTATTCAGATCCGATTGAACCGGGATCTCGAGGTCGAGATTTGAGTTGGCTGGAATGTGCAAGGGTTTTAACTTTGCTGGAGGTGTTGGTCCCTGGAAAATGGGGCGATTGTCTCGCTACGGCCCGCCCGCAGGACTGTATCCTAAGGGTGGGGTTGTCGCGACTTCACTGCAATTTTAGCCCACCTCATGGTTTGACCCTGTGCTGCCGGCTTTGCTCGACAATGTAGTACGTAGAAATCTTCTCACATGGCACTAAACCTGTGCAACTTGCAGTTCTCGAATTTGCTGCTCAATCTATCACGAAATCGGGTTTCTACAAGGCTTCTTTGTCAGGGTGATCGGGCCATACCGCTAAACATCAACCGTGAATGTTTGCAATGATAAGTGGGCTCATACACGCACTTTGAGGATGTAGATAGCGAGAAACTTGGAGAATAAACCCTTTTGGTCTTCAAAAACAACAGTTCCGGGGAAGTCATATTGCAGGCATAGACTCTAACATTTTGCCCTCCATTCAGTCTGGTATGGCCGTATGGTCGTATCTCCTCACCCGTCCCTCAATCGAGTTATGCAATCAGAAATAGTCAAATGACACCGAACACATACGATAATTCTCTAGCTAATCCCTAGAAAATGTAAGTAATTGGCTACTATTCAGTTGGAGGGGCGGGTAAAGTGCAGCTGGGGGCCTCGCCATTTTCACTGCAATTTTGACCCATCGCAAGATCTAGGAGCCAAATGACGTACAACGAACTAAGCTTAACGGTCCATGCTATAGACTTACACTTCCGAGGATATTGAAGTTCGCCGATATGTTGTCCCTGTTCCAGGAAGACTGGTAGTAGAACAAATAGCTCTTGATCGTAGTCTGTCGCCAGCACATAGTAAGGTTCCTTGGATGAAGCTGTTTTTCCGATGTCGTCGTCCAAGAGGATTTGTCAAATTTACGGAAAGGGCTACTGATATCTGATAACCTTGATCCACCTTGCAGGGATATCTAGTAAGGTTGTATGATCAACAATAATCTCACGAGGTTGTGGGTGAAGAGGATCTGACCTCGAAGTTGTAAATGGAGGCAGTAAAGACAATTAGTTAGATATAGCGTAGACAAAAATGTGGCGGAGAGGTAGTTAAGTCACTACTGTTTTAGTTCATCTCAAGATCTGCCACAGCCAGGCAAGCCAGGCGTTGCTCCATATCACATCTCTTTTCACTGCATTCTTAACCCACGACGAGACTTCTGTCAAGACACAGATGATGGACACGCCCGCCTATTCGGGCTTAACCATCACTTCTTCCACTGCAATCTTGGCCCATCCAAGACCTGCCACATCTATGGAGCCCTAGTTGGCGAGGGTTGTGGCACCAAGTCTCCTAATCTGAAAATCCACGGTAAAGTAGATCTGGCGGACGCATATGCTTCACTACACTATTTACCCACCCGAAGACCTACTATGGACCTGTATTTATCTCGGCATATTACTGTAATTCTCTGAACTTGGTCTTTGATGTACTAAGATATAGATCAACCACATGGTCCATTACTTGGAAGGTCTTGATCATTGTAAACCCGCAAAGTATTGCTTATGCATTTCGCACAACTCAAGGCCACGCATGTGTCTACGCTAAAGCATGCAATTGTGCCAATTACTAGTCAATCTCTTCTTCAAATCCTAAAGCCGCGATTTGTTTCTTATACTCTTGTTGTTGTTTTATATCCTGTATCGGGTTAGCATCACACAAGCCTTGGACATGGTGGTACTTACCTCTTCAACCGTGTCGCGTGTTATATACCGCCAGACGCGTACTTCGTTTTCTTGCCCAAGTCGAATTGCACGAGAGATGGCTTGGCTCTCCACGCTGGGGTTCCACTGCAGCTCTGCGATGAAGATGCGATTGGCACAGGTCAGGTTCAGTCTAGGACAAGAGTCAATTGAAGTTTGCAAACGACAGATCTGAGGGCTTACCCAAATGCTCCAGTTCCCGTTGTCATGATGAGAACAGGCCACTCGTCTCCAGTCTCAAATTCTAGAAGAGTCTTCTTTCGCTGAGCAAGCGGACTGTCCCCGTCGAGCTGAAGATATGGGATCTTGGCCTGGTCCAAGTGTCTTGAAATGAGATGCAATGTTCGTGTCCAACAGGAAAAGATGATGCTATTATATGTTAATCGGGCAACAAGAATGAACGGCACATCCTACCTTTTAGTTGTCCAGAGGTCTTTCTGTACATCCTCCACCACTGCGCGAATCTTGGTCGAGTGTCCTTCATCATTGAAGTAATGTCTGTGGTCATCCTTTTGTACTGTCTTTTTCCGACTCTTGTTTGGCTTGGAGGTGTTTTGTAAATCTTGGCCATCTTTTGCATCCGACGTTTCACGATACCATCTAACACAAACAGGGCATCGTCGTTCAGAAACCTCCACCTCGGAGAAGTTCGACTCTTGGATGCATTTGTCACACAAGACATGTGAACAGCCATCGTCAAACATATTTTTGTTCCAGTTTTGTCCAAACACAAGAATCGGTTCTTCACATCCTACACATGAGATCTCACCGTATTGCCCCGCCGCCCCAACAACGGCTTCTCTTTCCTCTAGAAGATTCCTTCGATGCCATGAGAATAGCTTCTGGTATGTCCCGTGATTACACACAATACGGAGTTGCAGCCACATCTGGAACATGCCGAATTGTGAGCTCTTTTCAACTTCTCCCATACGATGTTTCATGTTTCGAACAATGATTGCTCTTGTCCTATCATACTGGTCGCGCTCTTTGGGAGTGAATTCGAGATGTCGCAAGAATTGTCGAGTCTTGGGTAGGTCCAAGACATGTCTTGTGCGACGCAAACATAGAGCTTCGAGAAGCATCACGAGACGGTTCTTGACTAGCTCTGGGTCTTCAAACGAGTTATTGAAAGCAGTCTCTATCCATTTACGAAACTCCGACGCTTTGTCAAATGGCTCAACTCTGATGAAGCGGAAAAGAGAGCCAATATCAGCGAGTTTGTTTTGGATAGGTGTTCCCGAGAGACACCAGCGAGAATTAGCATGGAGATATTCGCATGCCTGGAAGAACTTTGTCGATGGCCGACGGATGATATGGGCTAGGAGTGTCTCTGTCAGTAGGCGTCCATCGGTGTCTTGGAGAAAACTTACCTTCGTCAAGGACAACTCTATACCAGCCTAGCTTATATAAGGGTGATAGCTTTCCTTTTCCAACGAGGTACTCAGCTGTGAGTGTGTGATAGGTTGTAACGACAATATCCGAATTCGCTATGTCCTGAAGCTGGTCGAGACTCTTGGGTCTTCTGTCGCCGTGATACTTTACCACTTTGATTCCTCTCTGCAGATGTCTGAGTAGTGTTAGTAAGGGAATATCCCGTCAGCCGAAATAACGTACTTCTTGATCTCGCTCATCCACTCTTCTACCAATACTAAATCTAGTCAGTTCTGCTTGTCACCAACTTTGATCTTGGACTTACAAGCGGCCGAGACCACAACAAGCGTAGAACGTGAGTGCTGAAGAGACTTTCTACCTTTATGCTCCGCATTCTTCTGTTCGGCCCATTCCATACCGTTATCCAAGGTCTTCATGACCAAGGCAAGAATGGAAAGTGACTTCCCCATTCCCATATCGTCAGCTAAGATCCCGCCACCCCTTTCCTCTGGTCTAATATCTTTTCTCCTCTTGGTGATCTTGTGTCTGTACTGGGTTCTTCCATCTTGTATGACTTTCTTCCACAGCCTGTACTTGTCATTGATGTGGCCGGACTCACGCTCGAGCATAAAGCCTAGCGCTTCCTTCTGATGCCTGGTGAGTGTTAGCATCGACTTATTCACGTTAACGTACGATGTTCATACTTTAAAAGCTGACGAGTCACTCGATCGCCACCTTCCACCAAGTCAAATTCACGGTTATTCTCTACCGTCTTGTAAACGTCTTCCACCATTTTTCGAAGCTGATCCTCTCTTGTTTTCTTCTTTGGTGCCTGATTGTTAACGACTAGATCTGTGCTCTGAATTTCATTACTACCGTCTTGAAGAGTGATGGTCAAGAAGTGCGGATTTTCATAAACTGTCTCCTCTCTGCTGTGACACGATCGTTGTAGCCACAGCTTACCATCTGACAGGGCATTCCCAATTTCACGCGAGTCAGCCCGCGGTCCGTAGAAATTGATATCAACTTTGACTCTTGCATCGGCTGACTTGCTTGCACGCTGGATGATGTCTCTCAGATCGCCTTTCAAGGCCAATGGCTCGATGTCAACTCTGGGCCGTGTTATCAGAGGCAACAGTGTCTGTCCAGTGGTTGAGGATAGGTGTCCAAAGTGCTTATCATCACCTGGAAAGCAAAGCATCACTTGTTTCTGGTACTCGGTTGGCTTGAAGTATTGGTACATCGAATCCCCCGATCTCAATTTCTCATCAATAGCCGACATGTCGTCTGGGACTAGTTTTACTTCAATGTTGTGAAGCTGTCAATCGTCAGCTAATGCTGTAAGCGCAATCCAGGGATTATACCATGCCATAATGCACCATCACCTCTTCTTCTTCCTCTTCGGGCACTGTCGCTGGTGTTTGGAGCGACTGACTCGAGCCAGGCGCCTCAGTTGTTGTGAATGACCCTTCCCGCGAGCTTTCTGTGGGTATATCGAGATATTGAAAGTTTTCCAGAACTCTTGGTGCCGCGGAGGGAACAGACTGAGATTCTTCTGCCATGGGTATCATGGTACCAAAGTCGAAGTTGAAATCCATGCCCATGTTCATCACATCAAAGTGTGAATCAATAGACACAAGGTCATTATCGGTGAATTCGCTTGGAAATAGATTTTCTTGCTGCGTCAGTGGGAAATCGCTTAGTCTATCAGCCTTGTCCAAAAACATTGAGGCATTGCCTTACACAAGAGGATTTATCGTGCTGGGCCCGATGTAACTACTAACTCGAGGCCCTTCTCCATTGTAATCGTTCCAAAGGCCTAGTGAAGGGCCCATACTGATCGAGTCATCAAAGTTGAAGCTTATGGATGTAGTAGTATCGACATGAAAATTGGAATGCTGTTCTTCCACAGTCAATTGACCTCTTGAGTCTTGAGAGGCATCGGGAATGGCATCTTCTTCCACCGGGTTGAGAAGATGTTTGAGTGACATTATCGCAGCTCTCTCTGTCAACTGTCAATTGAGGAGGCCTTTGAAGTGCATGTTTGTCTGAGAAAAGGTCGAAGATGATATTAGCTCCAAACTGGGCCTCTCGTTGACCCCATAGACCATCTTGAAATCAGGCTGTGCTAGCTGCATTACCTGCGGCACACCCTTGAAGTCGGTGACCCAACGTCGAATCGGATTTTGCGCTTTTGCGGGCGCTGGAACCTGCTAAGCCCACGAGGCAGAATAGCCCCATCGCATTTGGTTCGCCCAAAGCTCGCGTTGTGCAGCGGTTGGTCAGCAGAGGTTGAAAATATACCTGAGGCGTTTTGAGGCTCTTGGAAACGGGCCATGGCAACTGTCACATTCGTCGGCCGCTGGCTGCGCCGAGTCAGCTGAATCTTGTTGCATTTCCGTCACTTACATCGAACTTTCTCATGACATGCTCAGTTGACCTGTCCCATTGTTCTCTTCGGGCTCGTCTGGTCTGTGATCATGGATCAAATAGACAGAATTGCTCAAGAGTTTCGAAACTCACTCAAAAGTCTTCATCAAGATGAATTCGAGAATATCAGCATGAGGGACATGCAGAGGGAGATACGCGAAAAGCAATCAATGCGCGACAAGACAAACAACATGATAAATATGAACCGATTGAAGATGTTTATCGAGGGCATGGAAAGTTTGGAGAATACTCTCTTACTGCTCGAATTTTCTGGCACAGCGCGCGCCATGTCGACAATATGGGGCACAGTCAAGTTCTTGTTAAAGGTAAACTGCCCGACTCCTACAATAATTTTTATTTGGGACTGAATTCCATTCTAGACTACTGATGCTACCGACAGAGCCCTGGATGGTGTTCTCGAGGAGTATCAGCGTCTTGGAGCGCATTTGACAGACTTGACACGGTACAAGGATTTCTTCCAGACCTTCCAGCAAGACTCATCCAAATGCTTAGTGAACATCTTCCAGGACGTTCAGCGATTCCACTCACTGGCTTACAAGCTATTTTCACTCTCACCACAATGTAACCACTTCCAACAATTTTGAAAACATTCCTGTGCAGTCTGAACTAAGCAATCCTCTAGTATGGCAACGTATCCAAAAGCCGATATGGGAAGACTCTGCTCGCAGATTCAAGCGGATATCTGAGTCTTTGAACACTCATCAGGAATTCATAAAAGCTCATAGCGACTCCTTTTCAGGTATTTTGACTCAATCTAAAGAACACACAATCGCTGACTCAAATACTGGTTTAGACGACGAAGATATTCATGCTACTTTCCAGCGATACTTCTACACTGTGACATCAGACTGGACGAGCTTTGAGGTCCAAGAAGACGACCGTAAGCATAGGCTGAGGAATTCGGTTGTGACTTGGATTTCATCCTCTGGCAAAATGCAAAGGCTGCAAAACGAATTTCGTAATATGGCGGTTTGTCCCAATAGTGGTCATTGGCTATTTCGGAAATATAGTGCCATCGCTGAGTGGATGGGAGAAGAGGAACCCCCGGATTCTGCGATCTGGTTGCATGGAAACTTTGGCTACGGTGAGCTTCTCAAGAAGGCAAACGAGCCAGTATCTCTACTAACATTTTACATCAGGTAAAACCGTGTTAGCATCCATGATCGTCGATGAGCTTCAACCTAAGGAAGAAAGGACAAGTAGATTCTTCCTCCCAGATGGTAGCAAGACATCCTATTTCTACTGTGAAAAGGATGATGATGAACACCGGAACCACCTCGATATTTTGAAAGGAATTCTTCTACAGATGGTCGAGTCAGAGGATTACATCCTCCCGCTCTGCAACCAAGAGAAGGTAACAAGTGGCGGTGTCAACCTCACAGACGTTCGAGTGGCTCAAAAGCTCATCAAAACATACATCGAATACTGTCCGAGGCAGTACATCGTCATAGATGGGTTAGACGAGTGCGAGAGCACAGAGATCAACCAAATTGCTCTGTTCTTCAAGGACCTAGTGTCAAGATACGACACATCTATCCGATCGGGCCATCTAAGGGTCATGTTTATCGGCCGAGAGACGTCAGATACAAGACGATATATCCTTGAGGACGATTACATCAACATAGAATTGAGGGAAACCGATAACCACGATGATATAAGGCAGTTTGTGAGGAACAAGCTGCCACTTTTCTACAGGTCAAACACTACTAGAGGGTTTAGCCTTTCAGACGCTGACAAGACAGACATTGAGAGGATTATATGCGATCAAAGTAATGGTACTTACCACTGAAATTCCAGACCCGAGTGTTGGAAGCTGACTGATCTGATAGATTCCTTTCTCTATGCTCACCTCGCCATCGAATACTTGCTACAGCAGGACACGAAACGTGAAATACTAGATCTCCTGAAGCATGGAGTTGTACCAGCTAAGCTTGGCGACTTGTAAACTCCCCCACGCTAGTCTGGTAGTATGTTGCTAATCATCACCAGATACGAAAGCCTCCTTAATTCTGTTAAAAAGCGTCTCGAAAAACAATCGCGAGGTGATGCCAAGTGGCAGAGAACAAAGCTGTTATTCGGTTGGCTGGTCTGCGCAAAGAGACGGCTCACATGGCACGAAATGCAAGCGATTCTCTGCTTTGATCAAGTAGAATTCAATATCGACTTGGAAGGCAATATGATGAGACACGACATAGAGCATTATCTTGGCTCCATTGTTCATGTTTTAGACGGCGAGTATATCCGACTTGTCCACTCAACTGCACGAACGTGAGTAATTCTACAAATCTTGACAATATTCGCCGAAGTTTGTAACTAATATCCATATCATTGATAGGCATCTCATCCAGAACAAGCATATTAAAGAAGAGGAGATTCAATGTCAGCTAGCAATAACGTGTTTAAAATACCTCTCTCTTCCATGCTTTTCAAAAGGATATGGATCAACCGAACGAATCAAGCACGCAAGGCTCGGCTGGTTCGCCTTCCAGGATTACGCATGCTCCCAGTGGTTCCGACACGTCGACACTGTCCTCCGAGATTGCCGTGATCTCTTCGTTGGAGAACCTTTGGGTGCGGCACGGGAGTTTATCTCTTCTTTGGTCATGTTCGTTAACATACACCGTAAAGATTTGACGGAAGTCGAGCACTCAGAACTTGATGTTAGCAACGTCGAAAGATTCCACAGCAGAGACTCCTACTCTGATATCCGCCTACTATGGAACCATATATTCACTCACCAGAAGGGTGACTTTGGAGCTCGAAACGCAATTGGCATCGCTCAAATCGATATAGCGCTACAGGACAACCGAACAGAAGTTGAAAGGTTGAGTCCCAGCGAAGTAGTAGGCGATGAAGACACAGTCGAGAATTACTACGGTCGTAACTTGTTCAAATGTCGTCGCACTTTATGCCGCTTCTTCTATGTTGGCTACGAAGGACGCAGCACCCGAGAAAGCCACGAGAAACGACATGACAGGCCATTTCAATGCCCGGTGTCTTGCAACTCGGCACCCCTGGGCTTCGTGAGTAACAAAGACAGGGATCGCCACATCAATATCTACCATCCGAATCTTAGCGAGGGAGGTTCGCACTTTGAGGTTTTGAGTCGCCGACAGGTTCCAGCAAAGTTTGTGTGCTCCATCTGTAAGAAGCCCTTCACGAGGAACATCAATCTCAGAAGTCACGAGCGGAGTCATTTTGGAGACCGTCCATATGCGTGTTCCAAATGTCCGAAGGCGTTCGCTAGAGTGAACGATTGTAGGAGGCATGAGAAGATACATGCGAGAAGGGGTTATTGACGTTGTACAGCCCAAGTGCTTTTCCAATATAGATACTAGATTCGTTCATTTTTGCTTTGTCTCTAGCTCAACTACTCGATGACTGACTCGATCCCAAATTGACATGTCAGAAAAGGCAGCTACGCCGACTCTCCGATATGTTCCGTTATCTATCCTAAGCACTATTAGGGCCAAACCACGCTCCTCATTGTTGCACATTGTTGTGCTACCAAGGAGAAGGTATTCCGGCTGTCTATCACCAAACTCTTGTGTTAAAGCAGAATCGGCAAGATCAAAGTCTTGTGAAAGAGTCGACCAGTCCGCATCGTCCATTTCCTCGTACACGAGAACCTTGCAAGATAGTGTCACCATTCGTGCCGTCAAGGTCTTCACAATAGCATCTTTCGCTATGATAGGATCCTTGAACTCGATCTCGCTATCGACTGAAACCCAAGACCAACTCGGAGCTCGCTTGAGGCGTCGCTCTTCAACTCTGCTATCTTCGGGGATCTGCCATGCCAGTAGTTCGATGAACCATTGTTGCCAATGACCATATATTTGTGAGTCTCCCCACACCTTTTGCAATTCTGTCGTGATGCCGGTTACGGCTGGTAGACGATCTTCAGGCACTTTCAAGTTTCTCCGCGTATATTGCATAATGATTGTTTTCCACAAGTACAACCTGTCAGAATCGTGTGTGCCATACGCTGGCTCTCCCTCGTCCTCGAAAGCGGCCCAGGGGAGAGACTCGAGATGTTGTTGATATTCTAGGCCTTGCTCGTTGCCTGTGACGCTCTGTAGCTCGATCTCTTGACATTGCCATAACAACTGGTAATGAGAGAAGATGAGCATCCTTGATGATAGCATGTACTCTTGTAGCGTCCAACCCCTCTTATCAAGAGCATGGTCGGGCTCATAGGCTTTGCCAGAGAGATACACAGTACCCTTGTGGCCGTTTTCCATCGGGACGCTGAACTTGTTTGGGGGTAGATATGGGACATTGGCAGACGAGCTGCCCAAAAACCCTTCAGCAGCTCTCTCCGAGGTACCAGCTGCGATCGTGATATCAGCGTTCTTGTAGATAGTCGCCATTCTAGAAATCTCGTGAGCCTTGTCAGTCTCGCAGTCCTGGATGATACAAAGTCTGTCAACCCAAAGGTATGTGTAGCCCAATTGCCGCGTAACATTTATAGCGTCCTGCACCGACTGCTCCAGTTCATCCACCCTGATCGCTTTAACAAGTCTGTCCAAGTTGTCCTTGTGGAGTTTGCTAAGGCTAGTCTGTTTGTTCGGGTCCGGCATCCCCCAGCAATAACTCAGCGCGAGATAGGATCCTCGTACATCTGTTTTATTGATTTGTAGTTGTACAGATCGATTGCTGATTCGTATCACACGTGTCGGCAAGACGTTGTCCCGTGAATAGCGGCATCTCTCGTGCCCTTGACTCGGATCCTTGGGAGATAGGCAAGTATCAATGAGCTTCTTGGCTGCATCAAGGACGTGTGAGCTCTGTACGTCTCTGCACAGAGGCCTTCGGGGTATGATTGTGCTGAGAGGACCATCTGGAAAACGTCAGAAAAAGGCGATCAAACCAGGTAATGGAATGAAGATCCTCACTCTCTTTAGCAAAGGGGTAGATTGTGATGATTCCATCGGAATCTTTGATACTTCCCTCGAGGATGTCTATAGTAGATTTGATATCTGCGAGGGCCTCGCCAGTGTTTCTGAAGACAATAGGTGTATTCGGAAGCCAACTATGACCAAATTCGATGGCGGCCAGTCCAAAGATAAAGTTGCATAAATCGCAGCTGGCCAGGGTTGGTTTATACTCCTCAAGAGTGCGGTGGGAGAATCCGTTGCTGGAATTCAGGGCCTTCAGGCCATCTTTCGAAAACAAATCTGCGCAAACTGAGCATCGGTCTTTTCTTGCCTTCTTTCGGGCTGAGACGTTTGACAAGGATGATTTGCGAGGATTCTTCATATTGGTGTCTGTTGAACCAATATTATGTGACTCTCGAATAATCTACTTTCTGTGTATCTTTCGGATCTGGATTGCATGACCATGCATGGACTAAAAATGCAGTGAAAAGGTGTCCTTAATTTCGCTGGAATTTGCAGTGAAAACGCTTCAACACTACCCGTTGGCTTGACCCAGCGGGCCCCCCTGGCTCGGGCCAACGAGTGACCAGACAATATTGCCAAAGCATCAATTTCCAGACTAGCTGGCAAGGCAAACATGATAGTTTCGCGTCTGGCGTATTGAGCTCAGTGAGCTCGGAATTATCTTGAAATCTGCTATCAATTCAACCGCACATACCCGCTTGTTGTATCTTGAATGCAGAGCTGCGATGGAGCCTGATTTAGCGGTGGGGCTGATGATGTCTCAGAACAATTCAGTCTCTGCCAAATATTTGGCCAAATTTGGAACTGTTTCAACAAATGGGTGTAGCGATGAGATCTCTTGTCATTCTACCAAGTCCAAAAACATCCAGTCTTCTCACTTTGTTTTTGTTTATAATCACAGCTCATCAGTTCCAAGGGCGTGCGTACGGCAAACACAACACGCCATGATCAACTTTCTACTTCTGCAGATAGTCGATATCCTCCCAGTGAGCCCAGCTCTTGCGACCAATACCCCTACCCCTAGTTCGCGTTCTGAGCGTGCTGGTAGTCATGGCCATCAGCTGTTTTGGAATTTGGTTTTCGGCCCTTCCATTCCGTTTTAGAAGCCAGACTACCAAAGATAAGATAAGCAGTCCCCCAGCTAATGCCCCCAAGACAATCCCAGCAATCATACCACCGGTCAAGCCAGTTTGAGATGTATCAGGCGATGCCTTGTCCGATGCTGCTAGGTTTGACTCAATTGTGCGGGGATTTGGCTCGCTGCTTATGTCTGCTGTAACCAAACTTGAAGTTGTCGATGCCTTCATGGCGGCAACAAGATCTTTCCGGTCGATATGACAACGAACGCTATCTTTGGACGCCTCCACGTCGGGATCGCAAATCGTCAACTTGGGACAACAGGCCTTCTCGGTTCCCGATTGCAGATTAGTGCAGAGAACAGAGCTGTCTTCGTTGCAAACGGACTTCTGGTTGACGTAACACTCAGCATCCCTGCAATTACGTTAACATATAATCAGTAGAGCTGTATTGGTGGGACTTACTCTTCGATGCAGCACCATCCTCTGCCTAGATGCTTCTCGCAAGCTGGATATTCATATCTATCTCGGGTACCTTGATCATCTACCATCAGACGTGTTTGCCAAACGTGACGAATTGACATACAACATAGCGTTTGGCTGGGCGCGCACTCTGAATTTTGTGCACCTTTTCCAAATACATCTGAGCATGCGTTACGCTGAGAAAGCCTACCAAGATATGATATATCGATGACAGAAGCGTCTCTGGGAGACCGCATGTAGGCTGGACTATATTCTTTGCTTAGGACTTGAGTCCACAGAAGCGCGAAAGCCACAACATAATTTTTGAAATACATCGAGCTCAAGAATGCCTCGCGTAGAGAAAGATGGCCTGGGAGCACATATTGCCGGCGACTCGGCGCTTATTAAGGTAAATATCTGTAAGGGGGTGAAGGGACGAATTTGAGGACTGATATAGCCTGTCAGCCTTCAAAAGCAACTTTACAAATACTCCAGCTTCAGTGTCTCACCAGCCTCTTCGTCATTGGGCTACATCCCTGCTCAGCTGTGAGATTCTTCGGATCACCCTTGAGCAAGCAGCCCGTGTCCCACCACCTCGGAGGTTGGGCCGTCGCCGATTGCCCCTTACTCGGGGTGAATCGACTCATCATATTGAGAGTGAGATTCTACTGCGGCACGTAGACCTGCCGGCCGTGATCGGCATAAGTAGCTTGACTAAGTAATTCCTTGATGCGCCACGCGTGATCGCGGTGTGTCGTGATCTGAATTTTTGGAGGAGGCCATGGTAATCTACATCTTACATCCAACCTTGGGAATCGAAATCGTCCATTCAGCCTGAAAACGTATGCATGACTTGCCGTGTGACTATGGGAAAATGTATGGTGGTCGTTGATTTTTAAATGAATGATTCAAATTGTGCTTGGTAGAATAAAGGCCTTGGGCGTGGGATAAAACTGCAGTCAAGGCATCCTGTCCCTGGGTCAGGTACAACAGCAGCAATGGGCGCAGCGATAAATCCTACCATTCTATCTCAGCGGCGGCAGTCTTTTCCGCAAAAGGAAAAGGGTCCCTCGCCGTGGGTTAAAATTACAGTGAAGATGCGCCAGCGCCTGAAGTGGTCGACCCGGATCAGAGATGCTCTCATTCGACCGTCCTATTTCGGCCTAGGTACTTTTCCCCGACGATTACTAGCGTCTGCGGAATTGATGCTCCAACCTACCCCGCAACACGGGCCTTCACTTACCTGATCACGGCTCAACATGAAGCCTGCAAAATTCGAGAAAAAACATATCAATCATTCTTGACTCTGACCTTACTTCATGGCTATTGGAGTAACTAATTTTATCTTCTCGAGATACCGAAGCTCGTGCGTTGTGTGTCGATCCTCCAGATAGTCCAGATATCTCACTGGACCGATGGCGCCAAAGAAAAGACCATATGTACCAAAGACCAAAGGTCGGTGATCTCTTCTCTGAAGCTCACTAAACAATACATTCTGACAAAAGGTAGGCTGCCATGAGTGCTCAAAGAGGAGAATTCATTGTGATCGGACTCAGCCAAGTTGTACCAAATGCACGTCAAGAGGATTGAGTTGCAGTGGTCTGGGTATTCGGCACCGCTTTAACAAGGGTGTTGCTGCAAGAGGCAAGTGGGCGGGTAAAAGTATCGAGAGTGTATATGAAGAGCAAGTGTACTCGCCATTGTTTCGCTCAAGATTACTGCTAATACTCTACAGAAATGAGTGGAAGATTTCTACCGACCATGAAGATGTAGCGATATCCACATTAAAGGGAAGCACAAATAAATTCGCACCTCAATCCGACGAGGATAATGAGGTTGATCATGAGAACCTCGAGCTTACATCTTCTGGTCTTGATGCCAGAGATCGTGTCGTAACGAATCTCAAACCACTAGACGACCATGTCGCCTTCCGTGCCCTCTTTCTACAGGCAGTCCCACAAAGCACTCCAGCGTGGAAAAGAAACCTATTCATGACATGTAGGTGCATATGTGCCATTTCTCAACCTGCAATACTGACTATCTTAGTCTCGAGATGTATATCAACAGAAATGGTTGCTATAGATGGTATCCACAACGACTGGCGAGATCTCTTGCTCCCACTCTGCCAACAAGACGAACTCGTCATGGACGCCGTGCTCACAGTCTCGGCCTTCCACTTCCACATCAACAACCTCGCAAACACCATGAAGCAATCCAGTAACAAGTTTGGTTCTTTTGGAATAGTATCTGATGAGTCTTACGTACCTGACCCCTACCAACTCCTTGGTCGAACTCTTCATGGCCTACGAAAGCGACAAGAGCTTATCTTGGGGGATCAATATACACAACATTCTGTTCTAATCACTCTATTACTACTAATGACATCCGTCCTCGTAACTGGAGGTTCGGATTTTCCTGTCCTTCTTCGAATGCTTGACTCAGCGCTGGACGCCATTGGTGGCAAAGAGCGCCTTGGGACAGGCATCCTAGCAGCTTTTATCATGCGAGAACTGCACAAGTAAGTTCATAAGACTGTGTTCCTCTGTTTTACGCCGTATACTAATATTAGATGCAGAATCCGCGTGTATGCTGCTCCTCACCTGGGTGAAGAGATGGGCCTGGAAATGATTTCATCCCAGGCCCGCACCGACCAACTCTTCGGATGTC
This sequence comes from Fusarium graminum, assembly GCA_013266165.1. Taxonomy (NCBI): domain Eukaryota; kingdom Fungi; phylum Ascomycota; class Sordariomycetes; order Hypocreales; family Nectriaceae; genus Fusarium; species Fusarium graminum. Next base: position 49,381 of record JAAGWP010000338.1, read on the forward strand.
TCAACCACTGCCTTCAACTATACCCCCAGCACGCCCCTCTGTTCTCGCAAGTCGCAAACCTTGTCTATCAAGCCAGAGACATATATCTCCAGCAGGTCATGTCAGACCAAACCACCAACTTCTTCGACCTGGATCCCACCCCAGTAAACCCTAGTTCCGTTGCTCGTGTGCAGCAATTCATTGCCACCCTCGAGTTGGTTCCAGATACCTCTCCGGTAGCCCACATGCTGATCTGGACAACTTTCGTGGCGGCATCTGATGCGCAGCTAGAAGAGCACAAGACGTATTTTGAAAATGTCCTACGGCGACATCACGCTCGTAGCGGATTTGGAAATCTGCTCAAGGGCATCGAGTCTCTGAAAAGGATCTGGGGTAGGAAGCCCGGAGAGCGATGGACGACATTACTGCCAGAAACAAAAGTACTTGTCGCTTAATTCCAAAGTTTTAATAAGAGCGGCATAAAAACGGCGGTGGTCATAGGAGTTTTGGTTTTAATTAATACCTTGAGCTTGCATTTGGTCTTCCAAACTACGAACAATCCCAAATTGCATTTCTGGACCAAACCGATCAATTATGCGTCTTCAATAAGAAATCACTTCATACACTGTCTGAAGGGACTGTCTGGAATGTTGCCGGCAACGCCGAAATCGTATGCGTTACTGCCCTGATAAGCCATAAACACTTCCTAGGCTTAGAAGTCTTCAATCCGATAAACCTGGTACGGACACTCTTCGTACGGATGAGCCCTGGTTCGTTAGCGACGCCCCATCAGTATCATCAGATTACTCGACTCACTCCTTAAGCGCAGCTACGGCCTTCCTGACTGTGTCCTCGCCAACAACCAAAGTCTCGACCCTGACCTCAGGTATCTCCTCAGACTCGCCAACCTTTCCAATAGCCGGATTCGCTGCATCTCCGGGCCTAAATTGTCCTGTTCCCATCGCTTGCCAGGCACACTCGGTATAGTCTCCAGGACCCGGGTAGCGGCCCGCGCCGGCCTTGAAAATAGCCGCTTTACATGCTGCGGCATTGGCAGGCGGCACGTAAAATACAAGAGTGAAACTACGGAGGGATGAGGCCATTATTTCTTTGGTGTTGCTGGGTGATGGACCGGACCGGTGGTTTTTTGAGATGTGATGGTACGAGAATTTTCGACTCCGCGATTGAGATCCAATCAGTTGGGTCATCCTTTGTGATGGTGTGCATCATGTGACGTTGCGAAATATAATTTCTAGCCGCAGCCTGATCTGATATTTGTACGACGGCCAGACCCGATGTTGCGACATGAGATGGACTTTCCGCGCCGTAACCGGGAGCACTGCCGGTTTATGTCACTGGGAAAAATTTCACACACGCCGTATAACAAAGGACAAGCGGATCTGAATTTCATTGGAGAGGTGAAACTTGACGAATATGACTGAATCTTTATTCTCTTCCCGCCTGTACTGCAATTTCTAGCTCCGAACTCTTAAGCTATCCTTATCCATTATAGTTGACCATGCATCCTCCACTTCGTAGGGAATATCAATCGCCGATCCGGTTTTGATATCTGTCTCCGGCATTTTTGACGTGTCTCCCATTATGCGATCAAGGAAACGATCCATAGACCAAAGCTCCTTAGGCATATCCTTGGTCTGAGCCTCTCTTTTCGAATCCCCTGTCCCAGGTTTTAAGCGAGGCCAACTCGATATATGTGCTTGCTGATCACCGTAGACTTGACTGAAGGACGAAACGGTCCGACTGCTCATGGCTGGGTCCTGAACAACAATGATTGATCTTGGAGAGCAAATGCCCTCGTGTTCTAGGACCTTTCGAGTCTCTGTTGCGTCCGCTCCACAATCGGTAGAGCGGTCAGATATCAAAATCCTAAGTCCGTCTTGTGGAGGTGACTGATGTTTCGATTTGTTGATGTCAAGCTTGTAGAAGCGTTCCGCCATGACCTTCAAAACCTGTCCTTCAGGCTTACCATAGATTTCACCGTATATTTGTGAGTATCTCTTGCTGGACTTGATAGCATCGTAGACGAAGGGGGTGCAGGGCCCGACTCCGCCACACAGCACGAGGACTGTATTTCTTTGCTGTGCATCCGGACGACTCTGTTCTTGGATTGCCCACTCGAACACTGCTTCCGGAATAGCCAAAATAGCGGATGCACACAGAACCACTACATCAATTGATTGGGCTCCCGAGTCAGATGTATCTCTCTCGTCGCAACATTCTGATTGGAGATAGGCCCCAAGTTCTGGGGCGCTGTAGATTTGCTGTAACGCCAAGAAGCGCGTTATAATACTGGCCGAGCTGGACCACTCATTTTTCGTCTCGGGTATTCTTGATGGCATTGTCGTTGTGAAAGAACGCTGGGGCTCTTGTGCTGGACGGACGAAGGGAAGTAAGGTCAATCTCGGTGAGCTACGGGGAGCTTTATTAATTCACCACCGGGAATTCAACGGAAGTTAAACCCTCCTCTGACCCATCAACACTGTATGATTTGAACTAGTTTTACGTATATTCAGCCAGTCGCGGCTTTTCTTTACTCATAACTGCATCATTAGACTTACCACAAGTATTGTGTTGTGTCTATTACTAACAAGAGCTGTACGTAACATCAATGGGTCTATTCCAAAATAGGAATACCACAAATCATCTTGGTGTCAGATGGTTCGTCGTAATTAGCTCTCGGTCTGTATTAATAATGGAACCATCAGTCATCAAGAAATATAATTTATCCGCGTTCGTCTCTCTTCTTTGTAGATTGGCCTATGAAGTGCTCGGCGTTTTCTCCGGACAAAACTATTACTTTGTTGTGCCTCCGCTCGTTGGAGCACCCATAGATAGAGAACTATAGTGCACATCCTAGACCAGACTCTAAATCATCCAACCGTAATAGGTTTTCAATAGCAGGAATATCATAATCAGCCACCACTAATGGCTATCGACTCTGACACGTCGATCTTTTCGGTGACGAAAGTAGGTCAACCAACAAGCATGGGATCACCGGCAGGCCCCATCAAATCATTATTAGATTAGTGCAAATAGAATCGTCATATGAATCCAAACAGGCTCACGATATGACTTGATATGATTCTTAAACGCTTTCAAATATTCAAGGGCTAGAACACTCAGAGACCGCCCTCTCCTCGATAAGTTCAATCCGACCCGTCTTGACATCATAGACATATCCAGTGATAGGCACATCCAAGACCAAAGGGCTCTTCCGTAAGAAATTGACATCATCGACGACACTCTGCCGCAAATCAGAGAAGGGAAGAAACGCCATATGATCAACATCTTCATTTAATTCCCGCCGGATCTTACTCCGGAACTCATAGTCGGAGAAGCTCTGCATGCCGCAGCATGTCTACGCGTGGGGTCAGCCGGGCCGGTCACTATTTTTTTTTTTGGGTGTGTCTTACATGGTGCATGATAATAATCTCCCGTGTTCCGAGCATCTGCTGGGAAATCAGAATTGATCGCAGGGCATCTACGGCGCGACCACCGGCTATTCTTGTCAGGTTTGAAAGAATCATGGTCAACGAATTAGAAAACGTACCGTTCCTGATGACATGTGCATCGCCCATCTCAAGTCCCAGCACTTGCTCAATATTCAGTCTACAGTCCATGCACGCTACGACTGCTACCTTTCTATGAAATCGTTAGGCCTATAACCGGAGGCGTGAGTACTAATTCAGATTTGGTAGAACTCACCGACGTGGTGAAGAGGGTAGATATGACTTGGTAAAGGTCGCTGCATATTTCTTGTTGGCTGTCTCGAAGTCCGAGGTGACGGATGGGTAAAGTACTGGGGAGGAAGCGAAAGATGTAGTTAGAGCGGGCATATTTTTTCCAGGATAGGATATCCACACTAAATTGAATAGTGTCCAGAGTGTGATTGTAAGGCTGATCAATGTGTTGGATGAGTAGCCGAGAGCCAAGAGGATAGAGATCCATATCGCGTTCCTTGAACGACTCTTTATTCTCGAAGCCCGGCCCGTCCATCACCTTACAAAAAGGGTGAAAACATTCAAACAAACTCAACACTTTCGTGTGACCTCGAGCTTTCCATCCGGTCAGATCAACTCCCCGTCTCGAGAGCGGCGGAGTCCTCCGAAGCCGAAGATCGTGATAGACCCCTGCACACACCTCCCCACGATATTGTCTGAGATTCGGCACTATTGCAGCTGATGGTGTTGACAGATCATGCCATAGAAGAGTGAAAAAATATCTCTACCTGCTGCCAGATTCTGTATTGAGCTGTATGGCATGGGTGTGACCGGATGCAAGGCGGCAGCCATTAGGAAGCAGGCTATTGATTATTATGCATATCATGGCGCCATATGGCTCGATAGCCTCACTCCGACCCCGGTCTACGGCCGAGAGGGGAATCTAGCTAATGTCAGACTCTATGCAGCCACGATTGTTACTTGCTGTCATTATAATCGGCTTTGATGCTTGGACACAACCAGATGTCAGTTATTGAGCGGACGGGAAGCTCCCATGGCTGATCATCATGCTACACCCACACGGAGATTCGGCATAGAACACAACGATACAGTATCGGGAAACTAGTACGGCTATCAAACCTATTTCTAGGACTTTTATCGCCCTCGTCATTGTAGACCTACTCATTCCGTAAAATCCCATGGATGACAAATCTATAACCTAAAAAGCAGTTGGGGTAGAGAGGATACAGTTTAGCCACTAGACATATTTAAAACTTACGTCAACTTGCTCGTGGTATATCAGATTTAGCTACCATCAATCAGAGCCCACTAGAAGAACTGGATAACTATAACATTTGGAACATACAACTTCGCTTCAAGTGACCGTATGTTTCAGAACAGAACTGAAGAAGCATGACACGTGAACTCGAGATCTTACACCACTGGAATGAGACATGTCGCCAAAGACATGCCGGGATCCTGCTCCCTAGTCGAATAGCTCGTAATGACCCACTGCTGCCTACATCAGACTTGCTCACGATGTCTTGACTAAATTTATTCTTGATTTATGGGTTATCGATATCTAGGTAAACCTGGTGGGCCACTAGCTTGTGGTCTTTGCCCTGTATTCCAGCCCTGCTGTTGTCGCGATGCTTCGCTATGCCAGTAATCGTGAACGGTTTGGTTCTTTTCCGCCATCCTGGGCCATATTGATTCCGGCAATCGCGCTCCTGTGTGTGATTGGTGCTCCGAGACTTGCTCGCTCTTCTCTCCTGTCATTCGTTTCTCAACTCGTGCAGATGCTCGCTTTCGATTTTTGGATTTTCTTCGTCGATCACATAGAATAATGCCCATTATCATGAGTAGTACACCAGCTGAGATGTGTTAGATATGACATGGGAAGGTCAGTAGGCTGCCACGTACCCAGAACACCAAGAGCGATGATAATCTCAAGGGCTCCAAAGATCTTGCCCCCAGGCAGACCAGTATCGGTATCTTCTTTGCTGCTTTCCTGGGTGACTGTGACAACAGGCGCTGCAGCAGTGGTTGTAACTTCGGCCAATGCGGTTCCCTTCGGTACGATGGAAGTAAATATTGTGGTGTATTCGACGGCGGAAATGACTCTGGAAAGTTGTAGGTCGATAGCTTTTTCATCCATGGTAGCGACGGTCCAAGGGCCAAGATTAAAGAATAAAAATGCTACCAGAGCTGAATGACTGTCGGAATTATAATTAAAACGTAAAAATAAAATGACTGTAAGAATCGAATTATCGCAAGGGCGAGTGATACCAGATCAACGAGCGCACAAAAAGAAAAGATTCCGAAAGAACGGGCAGATCTTGCGAAGATATGGACATTCTCTCACGTTTTGGTTTCGATATAGTAAACACCGCCTATACCAAGAGTTTGACAGTCGGCGTGAAGCGAAACCGGGTGGTGCTTGAGATGGCATTGTGAGACGGCAGATCAAACACCAAGACCCCTGCCCGCGGCAACGTCACGGCCAGAGGCTCCCGCTGAGCCCCCGATTTGGAAACCAAGGGACATTTCTGCGACGGTGTTTTTCTGGTTTGCATCGCTACCAAGATCAAGACCAAGCCGGCTGCTCTGGCTTCCGTGAGGCTGCGCGTCTAGATCTTGGGGTGCAGAGGAGGCCCTGTTTCAGATCTGTCAGCTGTGTTATTTTTCGGTGCTCGGCTGAAGCTCACTGCGACGCTGTCAGCTCGACCCCAAACTCGCAACACTTCACCTTATCTGGCGATTTCTGTGTCCATTGGTCATGGATGTGAATCTCACGATGCGTGCGTCAGTATCGGTATCCGGCTGATCGGGTGGTACCTGTTCCATGACCTTCTGAACGGCCCATCAATGCGTTGAATGCGATGACAAGATACCCTGTTCCCATCACATGCAGATCTGCTGTGCCTGATATATACGCTGCCCTATAATGGCGCATTGACGCGCAAAACACGATGTTGATGAAAAATGGCGGGTGGTGGTTTTTGGCATGGGGCATGCGTCTTGGCAACGTGTTTGACTACGAGAAACGGAGTCACGAGAAACAGGGGTCAGTAGCGACACAAATATGTATTATCATTAATCGGACTAAGCGCGAGTGATATTAAGTTTGGCGATAATCTTCAATTCGGTCCTATCGTGCGTCGTTTGGTCGGAGTGCTGTGCCGTGAAAAAAGTGCCCAGTGTGGAAATGACGGGCAAAATTGCTAACGCAGTACCATCGGCTTATCACCCCATTAATCAACTTCTAAATATTCCCCCAGGAACCATAGAGATGAAGAACTACACCTTTGCGAATCCCTTCAAATGCCAGTCCATTAGTTTTCTACGCAGCCATCTTTTGCATCATAAGCATTTCGCACTACAGGGTAGCGTCCCGTCCACTAGATGCCCTCTGCGCGCGAGGCCGTTCTTGCTCGGAGAAACACAACAGGGCATGATATGATTCGCTCAATCGGAATTCTCCACCCGTCAACTTGACTAAGACGATATTGGTGAATGATCATTGGGTCTCGGGTATTGTTTGATGATATTCCCATCCAGTCTCTACCTTCAACTACCGAACCCGACCAAGATGCGGGGTGAGCTAGTCCGAAGTGCAAAAACCTTGTGTCATCGGCTTTTGACAGTGTTCAAACTTGCCGGTGACATATCCGCGGGAACCGAATCTGACGTCAAATACTGGTTGTTTCTCCAAGTGTGAGGTCTGTGCCAACGACATACGCCCAGAGAAGGATCTAATACTTGACACCAAGCACAGCATCATTGCTAGCCACTCATCATGGCAGTAGTTGACCTTCTCTTCACTTGGTGGTCACTCCCGATCGGGGCAGCTCTCTTGATTGCTACATATCTGCACTCATATCTTGTCACGTATGGGCATCTGAGGGCAATCCCATCGCCGTTTCCCGCCCAGTTTACAAACCTCTGGCTCCTCTACGTCTGCAGGCGCGGTGAAAGGTACCGCGTAGTGGATGAAGTTCACAAGAAACTTGGACCTGTGGTTCGAATCCAGCCAAACCACACCTCAATTGCCGATGTCGATGCCATCGCGACAATCTATGGGCATGGAAACGGATTCTTAAAATCGTATGTGTCCATGAAGCACGCGTCATTTCCAGCAACTAACGCCCCGTAGTGAGTTCTATGATGCATTCGTCTCAATCCGACGTGGCCTTTTCAACACTCGCGATCGCGCTGAGCACACGCGTAAACGCAAGCTGATTTCCCACGTCTTTTCCGCCAAGTCCATCAGTCAATTTGAGCCCTACATTCACGCAAACCTTGAGCTTTTCGTCAAGCAGCTGGATAAGCTTGTAGCCTTCGGACAGACCACAGGAAAAGATGGCAAGCGGGAGGCGCTCATTGATTGTCTCCCATGGTTCAATTTCCTTGCATTCGATGTCATTGGAGACCTCGCGTTTGGTGCACCATTTGGCATGCTTGCCAATGGTGCTGACGTAGCAGAAGTCAGAGAAACCCCCGACAGTGCGCCAATCTACGCGTCAGCGATTGAGATCCTCAACCGAAGAGGTGAAGTGAGCGCGACCTTGGGTTGCTTTCCCCAGTTGAAGCCTTACGCCAAGTGGTTGCCTGATCCGTTCTTTAGTAATGGCCTGAACGCAGTCAAGAATCTTGCTGGAATTGCCATCGCACGCGTCAAGGCGAGGCTGGATAACCCACCGTCCATTGAACGAGAAGACCTCCTCGCGCGGTTGATGGAAGGCAGAGATGAAAATGGTGAGCCACTGGGGCGCGAGGAATTGACGGCGGAAGCTTTGACGCAGCTCATCGCTGGCAGTGATACCACGTCCAATTCGTCCTGTGCTCTACTCTATCACGTCGCACGTACCCCAGGCGTTCTCGATAAACTGCAAGCGGAGCTTGATGAAGCAATTCCTACAGATGTATCGGTGCCAACATTTGACATGGTGCGCGACCTACCTTACCTGAACAACGTGATCAACGAAACCCTTCGGTACCATTCTACATCTGGTATTGGGCTCCCGCGTCAGATTCCCGAAAACTCACCTGGAGTTACGATCAAAGGATATTATTTCCCACCTGGCAGTGTTCTCAGCGTGCCCACGTACACAATCCATCACTCAAAGGAGATCTGGGGTCCTGATGCAGATGACTTCAAGCCAGAGCGTTGGGATAATGCCACGGCTGTCCAGAAATCTGCATTTAACCCATTTAGTCACGGACCAAGGGCGTGCGTAGGAAGGAATGTGGCAGAGATGGAAATGAAGTTGATCGCGGCGACCTGGGCGCGGAGGTACTCACCAGGGCTGAGACAGGGAGTCATGGAGACACGTGAAGGCTTTTTGAGGAAGCCACTTGGTTTGGATATTGCTCTCAAGATGAGGTAGATGTCCATCTTGATGTTCCACCGTGCTACGGTATCTGAACCAACGCTATTTGATATGTGAACAGCTTATGTTTCATGACAGACAGGAATAGCCGTCCGTCTAGTGAGATGTTGTTGATAGGATCCAGAGTGACCTTGACTCAAAACACTCAGGTGCTAGAATTGGTGATTACTCTGATTTGTACTCGTAAAACCATGGATATCAAATCTTTCTATCTATTACTCTATAGTAAGCCAAAAGGCTTTTGGCATTTCGAAAGTGCAGTCTAATAAATAGCACTGGGATATATAATATGCAAAAACGAACAATAGGCACAGACAACAAAGCAACTAACAAAGTCTACTTTCCAATTGCCTGCATTTGCTTTCTATACCAAGTCTAGAAAGGGATTAGTAAACCTCTCATAGCAGCTCAGGTCACAATACTCACAATTTCAACACCAGACCCAATACTCTTGGGCCCAAAGCGCTTGAGGATCCAGGGCGTTTGAATTCTACGGGCGTAGAGATTGGCATCCTCAGTCTTGACCTCCTTGTTGAGGATCGTGTTGACTGGTAAAGAAGGGTTGATGATAGCAGGTCTTCCGAGACCGATGAGATCACAAGCACCTTCAGTCAACGCGTCTTCCATGCCAGCACGGGAGCGGAATCCTCCTGTCACCATCAACGGCACATTGGGAAGCTTGGCGCGCATCTCGCGGGCAAATTCGAGGAAGAATGATTCTCGCGCTGCTGTGCTCGCGGATTTCTTTTCTCCTGTTCCTGTGAACATCTGCACGTGTTAGTTATGACTTTCGTAAAAGTTCAGTCTGGCTTACAGTTGGGTTCTCGTAGCTGCCGCCGCTGACTTCCAAGAAGTCTAGGCCAACCTCAGCGATGACCGAAATCTGCTCCAGACACTCTTGAAGTTCCTTAGGGGACTGGTGATCCGCAGAGTTGAATTTGAGACCAACGCAAAAGGTTGGTGGTGTTGCGGCTCGAATGGCTTTGGCAACATCGACAATGATCTTGGCTCTGGCTGCAGGAGTTCCTCCGTACGCATCGTTTCGCTTGTTACTCTTTTCTGAGAGAAATTGAGATAGCAAGTAACCATGTGCAGCATGAATTTCCACTCCGTCAAAACCAGCTGCCGCTGCGATTCGTGCAGTGTTGGCGAAGCGCTGAACAACATCCTCGATTTCGGCAACGGACATTTCCTTTGGCGTGCCAAACACGACATTCGTGATGATCTTTGAAATGATGTCGTCGCCCATATCCATCTGTACAGCGCTTGGGGCTATGTTCTTTGCAAGAAACGATTTCTTTCCCGCTCCAAGAGGAGACTGTCGTCCGGGATGGTTGATCTGCATGACAGTTGGTGTCCCCTTTCGTCGACAAATACCAGCATAAGCTTTATACGCCTCAAGGACCTTTTCCTCAGCAAGACTTGCGCTCATAGCATTATCGTTGAGCCCTCCCAAGTAAGTATCGTCAACTTGGACGTTTCCAGTCAAGATCATACCCCAGCCACCATCGGCCCAGGCACCGTATGTACGTTCCAACTGTGCTGTAGTAGGGAGGCTTTCTCGGTCGGCCATTTCCTCAGCCAACGCTGCCTTGACGAGGCGGTTGGGGAGAGTCAGGCCACATGGCAGTTGTAGAGGCTTGGAAAGTAATAGATCAGTCATGTTGGCGGTAATTGATTAGAAAAATAATAGTAACTACCTGAATGTAGATAGATTCCTCGTGGTTATTAAGTATGGAAAATCTCTCCATACTAGAGATTGGACCGAGGCCCGTGTCCGTGAACTATGGCGAAAAGGGGAAATAGATCCGGAGTCGGCCAGTTGTTGCTCCGTCCGCTGGAGACATAATTCATCCGAATCGAAATTTCTGGTTGGAAAATGGAACAATTTATACATTATCGGGGTTTGTGATTAATATCGTGGGAGCAACTGAGGTAAGTACGGTATGTTCTTTTTCGGAGTCTCAGCTTTCATGCTGCTTATGCTGACAAGATTGTTGAAGTGATGTAACTGCAGTGGAGCCAGGCTGTTTAGTGGTGGCTTTGGCTGATGACCGGTATCAGATTACCACCATAAAAATTAAGTATGATCGTCTACCAAGTGTCGGAGGAACAAATGGGATATCATGATGCTCACTTGACTGGAAAATAAGCTTATAATAACCGCTAATTAATTATGTTGGAAGTGGATTGGAAGCTTCGGGGGCGGGCCAAGATTGCAGTGAAAGGGTTCGATGTGACCATCCAATGCCATGTAAAGCACGGCAATGTGAAAGCTGCCGATTCACTCGACATCAGGCCCACTCCCTCACTATGAATGATAACTGTGGTATCCTAGATGTCAAGTTAGTAAGCTACTGGAAGTCTTTGCAGACTCTTTATAGAGAGATTCTTGGGCCCCCAAAAACTTCCTTTCACTCAGATAGACGTGCAGAAAGTTGACATCAAATCTTGTTAGAATCGCGAAATATCTCACAGTATCTACGGAGCCTCGTGGAGCCCAACGATAGTTCTAATCTTATTCTCATCTCCAAGCTCTCCGGGCTTTTGCGTGTCCCATAGCTCTTGGGCTTCTCTGGTTGAATCGAGCTCTGATCTTCCGACCTGCAGGATCTGTGTTCCCCCAAGTTCAGATTTGAAAAACTCCGGTCCCTCCGAGCTTGGCCTTCCTGTTTGATTACGTCCATGGCTAAAGCGCCTCCACAGGAAGAAACCTATGGCACCAGATATCAGCAGTCCCACGACTGTGACACCGACTGAAATTCCTACCAGTGCTGCTGTAGATAACTCTGATTCGTCTAACTTTGTTTTTGGGACTTGAGATGTCGTTGGTTGGTCTGATGTTGCTGGTTGATCTGATGTTTCTGCGGATGGTGGCTGAGACGTTGTCTCAGGAACTTGCGACAAAGTTGTGGACGTTAAAGTTGGCTTTAGCGATGGTATGTTTGTAGTTTTATCTGCCGACTCCAGAGCTGACCCAGAAACGTTAAAGTCAGCCGAGTTGGCTAACGGGATATTCGTTTTTGAAGCGTAGAGCACGAAATGGAAAATGGCATCCTCGGAAAGTCCCTGGGCCAGTGAAAACTGATCCAAATTCACGTCATATGCATATGAAGTGTCCGTTGTGTTTCCTATCGACCTTAATCAGTGACCTGTGTACTCGCAACCCTGAGATAACCCTACCCAGTATTTTGAGATAGAATTGCATGGCCTTCACCGAGGGATAAACCAGCCATATGAAGAGATTACAGTCTCCAGCATAATCCGTCTTCCACTCCACGTTTATCCGATCGTCGACTGCATACACCGGATTTTCGACTACTTTGGAACCAGAGGGGCCAGGTGTGAGGAATTCACTTTCACATCGTCCATACACAGCGAACGCTGCGGCGGCGAGGTACGCTGGGAGCAACCTGATCATTATGCAGATGTCTCAGTCGCGAGATGCGATCGAGAGAACTGAGGCAAGAGGGGCAGAAAAGTAAGCTCCATTGCAAAAAAGTCTTATGCAGCCGGTCTCTGCTACTCTGTATAAGGCTCAAAGATGCTTGTCAGATCCAAAGGACCCCATGTAACGCTAACCAACCTCCTCACAGGCTACACTGCCACGAAGGATGGTCCAGAACAAAAGTCAAGATAAAGAAAGCTGAGTAAGCCAGCACGAGGCCAATCAATAACCATGATGTTCCATCGTAGGAGCGGTTAATGACGCACTTGACTTTAAAATCATACTTACCCATCCAATGGGACAAATGATAATGAGAAATGGCATGTTTTGAGTCATATTCCCGCCTTTTCTTGATCGAGATTGTTATCGATAAACTTCGGAGGAATACCTACTAGTAGGCTACTAGTAGGGATACTAATAGCGGTAAACCAGCTCTAAATATTTGCTATTGAATGCTTTCCGTTCATCTAACGTTTGGGCGTTAAATGGTCTCTTGAGATTGTCACGTGCTACCTTGCTTTACCTGTACGCAGAATAGCCTAAAGCTGTTCCAAGAGAAGTGGTATTTGAAGACATTGAAATACTCTCAGAGTATCGGGATTTTGAAGTGACTCTTACAGCTTGACTTTTCTTGCCACTGCTTTCAGATTGAACCCTAAAATAACTTCACACAACGCTGGGGGTTGAGAACTTTAGGATGTTCACAGAGAGATGTTTTGTTCCGCGAGATTGCATATATTATGCAATACTCACATGTCGTAATATGCCATTTCTTGTCATGAAAATGGGCCATTTGCCTCATAGCTCCCAAGCTCCGGAGCTTCCAATAGTCTGCCCAACACCCCTGGTCAACAAGAAACCATAAGATCTTTTCACTGCTGACCAATGTTAATGCTGGCACCCATAGCCAATAATCTATCGTGCTCCGGCTAGAACCTCCTTACCACCTGTGTGCGTGGCAGCTACGTTGCCCTCGATATGCTTTGTGTCGGGCTTTTCCTGCGGGTAATTCCCATCGTTGGCGGCAAACTCGTAAAGTTCAGGGAAATGAGGGACGTCCCTGCGCAGAATATACTTTTTGAGGTACCAAGGTAGCTTCTCCAGGTAGTATGTGGCATGTTCACGGTTGCCAACACTGAACACACCGTCAAGTTCCTCGAGAGTGAGGTTCTTTGTTTCAGGAAGGAGGAAGTAACAGAAGATCCAACCAAATATGTTCCATGCTCCATAATAAGAAAAGGCACCAGTATCGCCGAGGTTGTTTCTGAGAGCAGGCCAGGTGAGGCTGATGATAAAATTGAAACCCCATGTGATTGCAGTGCTAGAAGCCATGCCGATATCACGAATATGAAGAGGGAAGGCCTCGGCACTGTATGTGAATGGCACCGGTCCAAGGCCAGGCGAGTAGACGGCCATGAAGAGATAGAGGCCTGTGGTGATACAGGCGATACGAGCATCACGGTTTGACTCGGAGATATTGAACACTCCGCCCGTGAAGAACAGACAAGCAGCCATAAGTGGGAACGTGACCAGAAGGAGATTTCGTCGGCCGAATGTGTCAATGGTGTAAATGGCCGGAATAGCGAACAGGAAGTTGATGATGCCGCCACCCATAGAAACCAAAAGAGCTTCAGAAAGTGAGTAACCTCCGTCTCTGAAGATAGAAGTAGAGTAATACGCGATCACGTTAACCCCGCAAAATTGTTGCATAAACTTCCGCGTATTAGTTCAGCCCAAACAATGCTATAAGATCGCACTTACCATGCAGAACCAGGCACTCTGGGCAGCACGTCGATTTCGGCGCACAGTAAAGAACTCCTTGAGAAGATTTCGACCCTTACGCTCACCACGCTCGATCTCCAGTAGCTTGTAGGCGTAGTACATGTCTCGTGTGGCCTGGACAGGTGAGAATCGGAGTTTCCTCACCGATCTGAAAGCCTTGTCATAACGACCTCGCTCCATATACCAGCGAGGACTCTCGGGGCAGAAATAGACCTGCAGCATAACGATAAGGGGAGGAACGGAAGTCGAAGCCATCATCCATCGCCAGGGAGAGGTCTCGCCGCCGATGATGGTGACTTTTTCAAATGCGACACAGACGACAAAGCCAAGTGCGATACCAAAGGCTGTCCACATCTGGTGGATTGAGATCAGATGATGTATTCAACGAAAATTGGAGGCGTTTCTTACCTGCCACATCATAGTAAGGGCGCCACGGATATTCTTAGGTGTGCACTCAGCAGAATACACAGGTGTTGTACTAGACTTTGCGCCAACAGCAAAACCTAGGAAGAATCGGGCAACGAGGAAGTTTCCAAGGCTGTGATAATGTCAGTAAGGGGTCGCTTCGGCACAAAAGATAGCTTACGAGGTACAAGCAGCCATCCAGAAACCAGTGATGGTAGAGATAGCACAGGAGATGAAGATTGTTCCACGACGGCCGGTATACTTATTGAGAATAGGAGACGTCCAACATCCGATCAAGGCAGAGCAGAGATATGGAGCTCCGTTGGTGAAACCTCTCATCCATTCGTTTGATATGTTGAACTCTTCTTTATCGAAGTAGAATTCCTGTGGCATCTGTCAGACCTTTCATATAATGACTTTTGTGACTCAACTCACCTGTGCGCCGTTGACAGTAGTCTGATCCATGCCCTGCACGATGGCCGACCCGGCACAGAGTGTGCAGAGGAAGTACAAGGCAAAAGGCTGGTGCCATCTGGAAGTTTCTTCTTTTCGAAGAACATCCTTCTCATCCTCTGTAAGAACATCAAGCTTTTCAAATCCTCCAGGCTGGTTGTTGACTTGGGCTACGAGAGCTCCCTTTTGGAAGTCTTCTCGATGTTCCTCGAGACCCTTGGATGACACAAACGCATCAACATCGGCGAGGATCTGTTCCCGTGTCATGCCAGCGAGTGGGTTTCGCAAAAGTGTTGCTTTGGACACGTGGCGCTCGCCACTGTCGGGGTGGTCATTGACAAAGGTGCCATTACTACTGGAGTTTCTATGACCGTTGTTCGAGTAGTTCTCCTCATAAGGAGCCTCGGCGTCAACTCTTGGGGGCGGCATGATGCCGAATCGACGATAGATTATGTATGGTGCAATACAGAACAGGTGAAGATGCCCGTTCAAGGAGGTCGTAGTGTTATCGGCAAGCTAAATCTGGGGAGAAGTTGGGGCCCCGGATTCGATCGACTGAGTGCTTTGGATGCAACGGAATCTCTTGAAAGAACTGGAGAAGCACCCAATTATTATATGGATTTCAGTAAGTATCCAAGAAGGCTTCTCCACCCGATGAGCAAGCCTTCAAAGGGACTGATAATGGGGGGGTGGAGGCTGCCAAGATGATCGTCAAAAAGTAAACCGTTTCGTTGACTGGGCGTCGTTCAAAATCGGGTGCATCCTTGTCTCAGTAAGCCATTTTATGACGTTGTCCAAGAGGTGAGGAACGAAGTGTCAATGCGATGTTCTTGTGTAGCTGCTCTGTATGATTACTCAATCCTTGGGGCAGCAGATGGGTGATTATGACGTGTAAGGTGCAGGAGGTTGCGACGACGTGTGCATCTTTCCATGTATTCTCTCTTGGTTCAATTCTGGGTGTTTCGACTCTCCGTTCGACGAAGGAAATATCTTGGGCTTTTTGTACTTTGTGACGGAGACTGTCTGGCTTGAAAGCTGCTTCATGGTCAACTGACGGTCTTCCAACTTACCCTTTTCATACAGAGCCTCAACCAAACCTTTAGACCCCCGCCGCAAAATGCCACTGAGAAAATAGTTTCTCTCAGAGTGATCTACATCCTCAAGACTCTTGCGGTAATCCGAGAACTGCGCTAAACTCTCACCTCGTGTGTCTTGATTAAGCTTAAATCGGTGACACTCACGCGACAAGGATGGCTCGGCGCTGGGCTGGGCGTGCGTCACAAACAGTGCACTTGACGTCAATCCCTTCTTTGTTGCCAGAGAAAGTTTGCGTGCCTGTCAGGCTGGTGAAAAATGCCGTTTGACTCTTTGTGTGTTCTGAAAGCCCGCGTGTTTGACACGTGAGTTTGAGCCAGATTTAGAGTGGTCGATTGATGGTAGGACAATAGGTGAATTTGGCTGGTAGTTGACGGGTTGGAAACGTAGGCAGCGCCCCGATGTTCAACCTCTAGCCCGCATGTCGTAGCCTTTCTTGGTACAATGACCCCGGTATTCAATTCTGCTGCCTGTTCGCTTGGCCCTTTTTCCTTTGTCAAGTTCTCGGCCATTCCGCGAAATCTATGCCGCCGGCTTGGCTTCTGGTAGTCAACTGAGTAATCCAACTGCTTTTCGTAGATATCTGGAAACTGGTATTTCTCTTATAGTGATCCGCTAGATTTGGAGCGAGGATTCACGACTCGAATAGTACAGAACTTGCCTAGAGTAATTTACATTGATCCGGCAAAATTAGGAAGAAATTGTAGCCAAGATTGTTAGCTGATCCCCTGAATGATAGCTCACATGGCTTCGATATAGTTTGGTTCTTGTTTCGCATGCAACTTTGGTGCTCCGACAACCATCTGAGCCGATATATGAGAATTATTGATGACTAGCTGGGTGAACAAAGAAGGGGAGTTTGACTCTCATTCTTGAACGAGTCACATATTCCTAGCTTTCACCCTACTCGCCAATGAGTTAGGCATTAAATTTTAAAATTGATGATATTTCACGAAGTCAAGTTTATCCCGCGAGCTTTGTGTCTGGACTTCCCCAATGAGATAAGAAGAAAAATACACCAATTCTTTTATTTACCCCATTGACAACAGTTATGTGTGTCTATTCGACGGCGAGTACGGGGATCGTTCGACCAGTTGTACTCAAAACGGGGGTTGAGATCACCGTAGCACATGTATCGAGTCCAGCTATAACCTTCAGTTCCTAGGTATCGGAGTCTACATCTTCGATTGCCCTGAGACACCAACAAACTGCTGTATCATTCCTAGCCACAATTATGCTGCTTAAGGTGCATGTTACCTGGGGTGTGTTCCTCTGCTGAATGATACGGCGGCCATAAGTACTTATACGTTAGTCGTCTTGCCTTGCTCTAGGCACGCTCTGTTGACTTAGTAGGCAGAAAATGTGAAATGCGAGCAGCTGTTTAGTATCCACAAAGACTGTTTGCGTACCAATGTCTTGAAGATTTAGAAAAAGTGAATCAGTATCACCAAAGCTCGTTTGTCTTTCTCTCTACGCACACATCAAAGGCACATCATCTATCTATTTGATCGCTCTGAATATCTCGACCTTCGCAATCTCTTTCAGGCGATTTGACAGTGTTATGACACTGGGAGGGTCTCTACACACTGATATCACTCCGGCAGTGCTGCCAGTGTTCACCACTGCTGCCTTCTCCTACTCTCTTCCCTGTTCCTTCCCTTCCAATCCCAAACCGTTGCCTAACTCTTAGGGTGCACGGCAAAATTCTTCTCTTTTCCTTCCTCACCCTCTTTCCCCTTCTCAATTCACTCTTCACTCTTTTTCTCTCCCACCTTCACCCAACATCAACAATTCCATTCTTCCTATCGCATCTTGCGCATAGGATAGCTCGAGCACATATTGTTTCGCTCTAGCTTTCAAGTAGTATCACAGACAGCTATCACCTGGCCGCGTGTTTCCCTTCTTCTCCTCACCGCCGGTAAGTTATTCTACAATCCTCTTTCTATCCCTGCATATACTCACATCGCATCTAGTCTCATTGAAGCTTCACACATCTTTTTACTCACTTTCTCACACGCTCAATCCCATCATGTGTCGTGAGGCTGTCACCTTGGCTCAGTGCGCCCCGCACGACCCGCCTGTCTTGACCTTCAACTGCGGGAAACTGCACATGATCGCCCAGGATCGCAGTGTCTGCGAGGAGGCCAAAGGCAAGTGTATTTGCTACTTCGGTACTTGTGGCCGCGTCCAACGTGACGTTTCTACCAAGGGAATCGACCTCTCCGAAGTCACCAAAGTCCGATGCGCTTCCTGCGTTGTTCGCGAGGACAAGGTTGGAGACCGGCGTACGGGACGCCAAATTCTCGAGTCGCCCCTACTCGAGCGCCCAGCCATCAGCCGAGACGGTTGGGTGAGCCACGTTAAGCTCCTAGCCAACCTTTGGCGCGACAAGGCCGTCTGCCCCTACCACGCTGAGGCTCTGCCTGAGTTTTCTATGACCAAGCCTATTCACACCGAGCCCATCGATACTGTCGCTCAGGTTGAGGAGCCTGTCCAGCATGCCGCTGAAGTTCATTTTCCTGCCGAGACTAGTCATGATGCCGAGAGTTCTGAGCACAACACTGTCGAGATCAACACTAGCTCTATAGAGCCTATCAGTGCAGGAACCCCTATCATCAACACCGAGTCTGTCGCTGCTATTACTGAATGGCTTGCAACCGATCCTGCCACTAGTGACCATGTCGAGTCTACTTCCCCTGGGCTTGTCTCTCCAAAGCCTATGTCCATCGCGTCTGCTTCTGATTCTGGTATGGATAAGTTTGTTGTAATCTATGGCGCTCATATCTGACTCTTGTCTCCAACAGGTATCAAGAATGGCCTAGATCGCGAGATCGGCCTTGAGACTAGCCGCTGGGCACCAGCCAAGTCTTCGGAGTCCGATGTGGATGATGTTCAAGCAAAGGACGGTGAACAGCCCCGACGCGTCCCGAAGGTGAACTTTACTTTCGACCCAAACAACGCCGATAAACTTCGGGATACCACTCAAAAGTTTGCCAGTCTGAAGTCTTCCTTCCTTCTCGGGAAGGCTTTCTAGTTGTGTTACACGCTAGCCATAGGGTTCTTCACGGGGCAGATGAGCCAGAAATGGGGTTGGGGGAATGAGTTGAAGGCTCTCTGTTGGAGGCCTCTAAAAGTACTGAGGCCCTTCAAGAAAGTGGATGATGCAAGCAAACGTCCAGGGGTTCTAAAGCTTACGATAATGGCAACGGTCAGGCAGGTCACTTCTCTGTAGGTACGACGGCTTTCATCATCAATCTAGCTAGGCCCTTCAAGGCACCTTAGATTTGAGAAAAGAAGAGTACAAGCTTTCGTATCGATTACTTTCGCATCGCCCCTGAGTACGAGTGATATGAATGGACGCCAAGGCTGATTGGACGTAAGTCGTTCACCTGTATTCTCCATCAGACTCGAGACGTGAGACAGGCTTTTTGACTTCCCCTCCATGCGCACTTATCATCACTACCATTCAATAGAAATAATTAGCCTAGCCAAACTTTGACGTTCACTGCTTCTCATCAGACCAGGTCAAGGAGCTATCTCAGGCTGGACCCAAAGCTACCAACATTGCCCATTTCGACACGAGTAAGTGGCATTACTGAAGAACAGGTCTCTTTCGAATTTTCCATGGACTTTCACCAACGGTCATTATTATAGATGCAGAGGAACTTCAACACTACTCTTTCTTCCAAAGTCTTAGCAAAGGTCTTCCTGGTCTCTTTCTAGAATGACCATCGACGGCTCAATATTGAATTACAGTCATACCTTCACCCCAACAATCGGGATAAGTTTGGGTAATGGTGTCTACGAGGCATGATTATGAAGCAGATATGTGTGGCAGGTGACACGCCCGAATGTTGCTCGTTCTGTGAGACTCCAGGGTCGATAGCTTCTTAGAGACGTGTCCGATGAGTCTACAACTCACCTGTGGTATTACCTTCGGACCCGATGCTAGTCCTTTTGCTGAAGCTAGATCTCCGCCGGGGTGTACTTCAAAGCTCAACAACAGCATTTTCCGTACAGATGCTCAGCATCGTATCTTGAACACTCAGGTAAGATGAACAAAGCCGGGTTCACTAAGGTCCTCTGATCCATTCACACAGTGTTATAGGCTCCCCTAGATCTCGACAGGCTCGCTTCCGAGAAAGACTGAACATCATCAGACTCAGGTGTTCAAGGTGCTCGACTCCGTGAACACGCAACATGCATCGGCGCATGGAACATTACCCTTTCCTGCAAATTCCCTGCCTTCGCTTTCTACCCTCCTTTTCCCATCACCAACCCTTAGCAGCATCTCGCACGCACCAACGGCATCCATAGCGCAGCTATCATCGTCACAACACCACCAACCTCTCTTACCATCATCAAATCTTTCATCATGCCTCATCGTATCCTAGATCTCAAGAACGGTCGTTCCGATCTTCCTAGTCACCGTCTTCCTGGTACTTCACTCCGCACTAGCCATGTGCCCGAGGTGAGCTCTCGCCTTCAGCAGTCGTGGGTCCCCTGTTCGACCGCTTCTGCCCGCTCATATCTTTCTTTTGACAATGGTAACGATGGCACTGCTAACGATAAAGCCGCCACTGACTATTAGCTAGCTCTAGCTCGGCAAATGTGCCTCGGCGATATCCCCGTCCGACCTGGGCGTCCTCTCCATGGGTCCATACGCCTGTCTGATGGGTCTGTCTTCCCCGAATCTCCCCCTGGATTTGCAGAGGCCCATCGTGGAACCAGAAGCTTGTACAACCCAACAATTGAAAATATCCTGTCTCTTTCGGACTCATCATCTGAGTCAGCTGAGGATAATTCTTCTCCCAGCGTTACCCCTAATCGCTTACACCTCCGCGGCCATGATTCTCCCACTTCTCCGCCCGTCGGCCGATCTCAGCCTAGCACACCCCCAGCTCGAAACGCTCTGGTATCCATCTTCAACCCCGAGGCCACAGAATTCTCGCCCTGTCCTTCAGCTGTGTCCTCCCCTCGTGGGTCTCACGCGCAACCTGTCCACGGCTGTGATACGTTCGTCCAGGCCGAGCGCGCCAATAAGCTCCGCTCCGTCAATAAGATTGAGGATGACCGGGATCGGGAGGAGGCCATGAACGACTTCATCTTCGATCAGGCCACTCCTTGGATCCCAGAGGATGAAGTTTGGGAGAAGGAACGGAGGAAGTTGAACAGACACCACGAACGTCTTGGGCGCCACCGAAAGACCTCCGACTAAACTCAGGTTGTTTATGAACAAGAACTATGTTGAGACTTAGAGTTTGGGACTCGGGATTCGAGTGACTTCTTCGAAGATGTTCCCACATTTGGAGGATTACTTAGGGGTGTTTTCTCTCATGGTAATAATTTTTTGCACATCCAGCATATGGCGCTTAGCGACTGAGCGATTGATGACAAATATGTTGTCCAACCCTCCGTTATTTTGTAGATTCTGAACCAAGTGGTGTTTGGAAACTATATCCACATTCGTGCAAGCGTGATTTCCTAGTATCACATTTTCTTTTTTAACGTAGATTAGACCGTCGTTGTTTCGGCTCACTTGTCTCGTCATTTCCAATTCCAACTTGAGCATTTTTTGATGTGGATCAGCTGAAGTACTTCAACTCGTGAAGAGCATACATAAAATCGCTTCTGGTCATCTCACTGGCCTCGAATAGCCTCAGGACGGAGACACAATAGCGTGACGAGCCGACGGAATCGCAATTATGGAAGCATAGGGTAACCTCCGGTGACACTCGGACCGATGACCGGTAAAGTGGACCCCCGGCGCCGAGACGTGGTCGGCAAGTAATCGCTGCGTCATACTGACGCTCGTGCAAAGGAAGAATTGCGTCCAGAGCAGCTTGGGTGGACATACAAGTATAACTGACAAAACATGAAACGAAAACCCCCATCGAATGACAGGTGCAGTCTGTTATATCCATGACGTAATTTTCATCATGGCTTATTTAACAAGCCGATGGAATGTCACACATGGACCTGGCGATCACAAATGTTAACTTGACGACACTTGAGATTAGAACGAGATGGCTTCGGAAGATAAGAAAGATATTCCCGTCACTAATGACAGCATGGGACAGCCCCTCTC
The DNA here is from genome assembly GCA_013266165.1 of Fusarium graminum. Lineage (NCBI taxonomy): Eukaryota > Fungi > Ascomycota > Sordariomycetes > Hypocreales > Nectriaceae > Fusarium > Fusarium graminum. The sequence continues at coordinate 71,485 of JAAGWP010000338.1, forward strand.
GGCGAAGAACCAGATCCTCACTGCCGGTGCTGCTGTTACACAGGTAGGGTCTCTGGAACAGGTCGAGACCTTTGGCTGACCTGAGCGGTAAAGGAGTTTCGACCAGTGAAGCACATCTGTGCGCACCTCAATGCATTTCATGCATACGCGGATGACCCGTCTCGTTTCATTGAGACAAACCACTACTGCGCTCACTTGAGTACGTTGTCCGTCTTTCCGTCTCATGCACTCACTCACAACCGCAGATGACGACGTGCGACAATGTCTCCTCTATGACTCTGACGAGCCTAATGCCCGTCTAATCGGAATTGAGTACATGATCACGGCGAAACTTTACGAGACGCTTGATAAGGAAGAACGCAAACTGTGGCACTCCCACGTGTATGAGGTCAAGTCAGGAATGCTCATTATGCCGAACCGTGCTATACCCGAAAGCGCATGGCAAGTAGCTGAGAACTACGAGATGGAGCAAGTGGTCCATCTATATGGAAAAGTGTACCACTTGTGGCAAACGGACCTGGGTCACAAGCTACCACTAGGCGAGCCGAAGCTGATGACGAGTTTCACAGCGGATGGGCAATTTGACTTCGAGAAGCATGTCGGAGAGCGGGATATGAGATTTGGAACAGACCACAAGGTCAAGAAGGAAGCAAGGAAGGATATCCCGGTACCAAAGATTCATGAGGGTAAGTGCTGATGCGAGGATAAGGCCGGGGGAATTGTGCTAACGATGCTAGATGCGGACCAAGCTTGGAAGAACAAATGAACAACAAAGACCGGCGACTATGGACGGGACCCATGAATTGCACAGCCGTGTTGTGAGGACGGAGTCGTACGTTGGACTTGGGAGCACAGACGACGGCACAATGGTGGTCGAAAAAGTCGAAAGTCGAGACAGAGGCAGTCGAAGGTGACTCCTGTACCGGGTATCATGTATTAATTAAATCGTAGAGGAAACACAAGACCTATTGATCGCGTTCGGAACCTTCTTGGAAGCGTGGTGATACGTCTTTATCCTTCGCGAAGTAGGCGCTGTTCTGCAACCTCGCATGTGCAACTTTGTGAAGTCAGGCCTCGCGACGCCACTACTTCCCAATCGTCACTTTTTGCGGCAATTGCTGAACTCCCTGTGCCTGCTGCATCACACGCGTATCGTGGACTTTGCGATCGATTCCCCTAAAGTCGAACACGCCCTCTAGTTCTCTTCGGATGGCCAGCAATTGATCTTGTGCTTTTCGGATCTCGTCGGGCGTGTTGTCCTGCACCACATGTGCCTTGACGTGGAGGAACCATCGCTTCTGCTTATCAACAGGCGTGAGACTCTCCCAGGAAGGAAGGCCACCCAATGGGAAAGAAGGCTGCTGTTTTGACTCCATGGGAACGTAGCTTTCGAGAGGCTGGAGGAAGTAGTGTCGTACTAGGCAGAACTCGATCTCATCGCGATAGAAACGATACACCTCCTCAATTGTCTCGGTCTTGAATCTGCGCAATTTTAGTACCGATCCATCATAAAGACAGCTAAACTTACGTATGGTTGTTATCGCGCATGACTGAGAGTAACTTCCTCTGATCCCAAAGCTCAACCTTCTTTCGCTGTGTGAGCAACGGCTGTCCTCGAGGCGGATCAGGAAAGTCAGTCCATCGCAAAACGCCTTGTGTGGCATCAAGGTCCATCGAAGGTGCATTTGGGCCCATATGGCGGTCCTTGAGAACATCGTACCGTGTTTGAAGAATGAAAGACTGCCGTGTCAAGTTCTGATGAAGCTCTTTCCAGAGGGCGACTGTGTCTTTCCGTAGAGGCTTCTCAATGGAACTCTGGTTGGAGATGCCCATGGGTCGCGGCGGCCCCTGGAAGTAAAGTACTCTTTGCACAGCTTCCCAAGGATCCATGTTAGTGAGACCGCCTAGGATGTCGCATGTTGCGCCAAAGTCTTTGTCCTCAATGAGGGCTGTGAGAAAGATTTCGTGCATAATGGTGTATGTAGCTTGGCGAGAGAGTCTGGGTCAGAGTGTATGAGTCTTGGAGATAAAGACAAGGGTATGTCCACTTTGAAGATGCCATGCACTGAACAATTGTGCTGTCAAATTGGAGGTACTCGATGAGAACGAGACGATGAGTGGTGTAAAGAACCCCACCAAAGCTTGAGCTCCAAGTCTTCCATCCTGAGTGCACGTGACAGCGCGACTGACCACGCGTTATTGGGGCACTCCCAATAATGACCCATCGAAGCAAGTACGGGAAATGGAATGAATGAATGAGGTTGATTAAAACAAATAAATGAGTGCCAAGAACGAGCCCGTCAACAAGTTCCCAGAGACTCTATGCAGAAGAAAATATCCTCATGAAGTGCTCCAGATTTATCACTTCTCTCGAACAAAATATATGAGTTTAGGTTAGGTACCTGGCCTTAGCTGGTCTTGGCGTGTCGATTTCTCCCGTCGCGTGGTTGGTTGCTCTGGAGCCTGGACCCTGAATACCTTTTGACAACAAACATCGCATTACATCGCATCGCATCGCAATCGCCTTCTGACCAGATGCATATACTGCCTTTAATTCCGCGACCATGTCAAGTAATTCAATTCCTAAACGCAAGGCCTCCGACGCTCCTGTGTCTCCGCCGCCAGTCAAACGCAAAGTCCAGAGCGGAACGACCAGTGAGTGCGCACCCCAACATCACAATGCGATCGAGCGACGACTAACCCGAGTCTAGAGACTGCTATAGCAAACTTCTTTACGCCTGCATCGCAAAAGCCTAAAGACCCTACAGTCTGGTCCGAGCGAAGCCCTAACGACAACGACGACATCCCTGCGACTCTCCTTGTCGGCCGATTCGAACCGGAAAAGAAAGAAGACAGAACCACCTTGAGAAAAAAGATAGCTGCATTTGATCTTGACTCAACTCTCATATCAACGTCATCGGGCAAGAAGCACGCCAGTAGCGGAACAGATTGGAAATGGTGGCACAACTCAGTTCCCGACAAGCTCCGAGAGCTGTATCAAGATGGATATCGGGTTGTCATTCTATCAAACCAGGCGGGATTGACTCTACACTTTGATGCAAAGTACAAAGGGCCCAAAGGCAATGCGCAGAAGCGAGTCTCGGAGTTTAAGCAAAAGTGCAGCGCCGTCCTCAATAGTCTGAACCTTCCGACGTGTGTCTACGCGGCAACCGAGCACGATATATATCGAAAACCGAGAACAGGGATGTGGAAAGAGGTATGCGACGACTACGATGTGTCGGAGACCGACGTGGATCTGGAGAATAGCATCTTTGTCGGCGATGCAGGGGGACGTACTGCAACCTTCAGCAAAGGCCCAGACGGAAGCTCAGCTACGGCCAAAGACTTTAGCTGCTCAGACCGGAACTTTGCACACAACGTGGGCATCAAGTATCTAACACCGGAGGAGTTCTTTCTCGGCGATAAGCCTCGTACTTTCGCTCGTGAATTCGACCTGGCCGAGCATTCCTTCAGGGACGATGCTCAATCGGGGAACTCCGCCGTCAACTTTGAGAGAACTAATGAAAAAGACATGATCTTATTCTGTGGGCCACCCGGGGCTGGGAAGAGCACCTTCTACTGGAAATCCCTCAAGCCTCTGGGGTACGAGCGCGTTAACCAGGACCTTCTGAAGACTCGAGACAAGTGTTTCCAGGCAGCAGCCAAACATCTCCAAGACGGAAAGTCAATTGCCATAGGTGGGTTTCCCCAAATTTCCCCAGTACCCCATTGCATCTCCCC
>JAAGWP010000339.1:0-80234 GCA_013266165.1 Fusarium graminum
CTTATTCTTCAGCTTCAGTTCCAGGTCCAGTTCCAAGACGCGTAAAAAAAAAGAGTGCGGGCCACACAAACGTCATAGGTCGGCAGTCATCACTTTTAAACTACCTATCGACCAAGTTAACACCCATATCCATTATAAAGCTTTAACCCAACGGTTCCGTCACAGCCTAGAAGACATGTCAGGCTGGAGTTGGTCGCCAAAACAGGCAATGCTACAGATGAGCCAGCCACAAATGAACTATCAGCCTATGTCTCTGGGCTTACCGAGCATGCCAGCTCTCAACTTGCCTCATCCTCCTCCTGCTGCTGCTATCAACACATTGCCACCGCCTGGTTACACTCCCCCCGTCTACAATAACTCGGCTGTTCCGGTTCTTCCTCCTCCAGTCCCTAACAACGCGGCCCCCCCTTTCCGGCTTCCTATTCCTGGCCCTATCCCCGACAATAGCACTACTCCTGCTTATTATAACCCACCACCACCATTTGTTCCATACTTACCAGAACATCAACCAACTCTGACAAGGGGGATGGCCTCTGGTGGACAGCAAGTCCCGGCCCCAGCACCGGCTCCAGCCGCGACCACAACTACCACCTCGAGGAAGCGCAAATCTGATGTGGCCCCCGATAACACCCAGGAGGACCTCTTTCCTGCCGATGCCCCAGAGATCGACAGCGATGATGAACGTCTGGAGCATCTTGGCACAAACACCTGTAATGCCATTCGTCGCAAGATTCGTACTTGGATCGACTCTGGCGCCCAGAAAGTGGGTGAGTTTCAAAAGACCATTGGTGTCAGCAGCAAGGCGTATGGTAGCTTCATGAATCGAACTGGCACCTGGGACGGTGACCAAACAGACACCTTCATCAAGGCCCATCGCTTCTTCAAGAAGCGGGAACTCCAGGGTTTGCCTCTCAAGGCTAATAAGCCTAAGAAGGCCAAAACTGCCGCTTCCGCCAAGGCTATCGACGATTTTCTCGATGTGAGTAACGTCGATCCCCTTCCTGGCGAGGTGAATGGCACAGTTCCCATCTATGACACCTGCGACGAGATCCGCAAGAAGATCCGTGCTGCCCTAGCCAAGGAGGGCATGACACAAGCAGGTTTCATTCGCGCTCTTAACAAGAACCTTCCCGAGGGTCAGAATGTATCTGCGGCCAATCTTCGATACTTCATGGGTCGTAAGGGAATCCGTGAAGGCAACACCAACAGCACATTCTATGCGGGCTACGTCTTCTTCGAAAAGAAGCGTATTCAGGCTGAGAAACCAAAGACGCCATTCCGTGAGAAGATGGAGAAGGCATGGGGCCCCAAGGGCTTCGATATCGAACACGGAGCTAACCAGCATTACACTTGCTTTGCTGGTGAAGAGCCGGTCATGGACAAGTTTGGTAAGATTGACTTTCTTGTGACGGGAAGACGCCGGTAAATAAAAAAGAAGAAAAAAACAAACAAAAAAACAAAAGAAGACGTGGAAAAAGGAAAAGGGGCGTCAAGTTCAAGTCTATTGATATTATATGATGCCGCGATATTGAGCGAGTCTGAGTGTCTCATTTGTGGTATTCTGGATATAGCAAGGGAGAGATGTAAATGTGAGCGTGTTGCGTGAGTCGTTTTAGTCTAGTTCAAGCAAAGGGAACTTATCCTCTCCCAATGCATCCTCAACTCTTTGCATGATCGCTAATATCTTCTCTTCTTCCAATCGACGGCCAATGACTTGAACACCCACAGGTAGCCCATGCATGGCGTTTGCATCGTACAACTTGTACGCACCCTGCGCAACGCCGTTGAGGCCCTTGAGCTTGAAGCCCTTTGGTAGTTGGTCTTGGCTCTTGTCGACGTGTGTAACAGGCAAAACACCGGCCGTGTAGTCAAGCTATGGATAGTTAGCTTTCGTGATGTTAAAATAATACGTCGATAAACCCACCAGATTAAACATAAAAGTGTAGCCGCAGCTACTGCAGGCATCATGCATGCCCCTGTGAGGAACGGCCGGAGTGGCGTTTGGAGGTGCAATCAAGCAATCGACTCCAGACTCGTCCCACCAATCATACCATCTTCTCTTGTATAGCTCACGCTTAGCATTGAGCTGCCAGATCTCGTATCCAGACTGAGGGTGCCAGTTCCGTATAAGCCCAGCCCATATGGGATCTTTTCGCACGTACTTGACCCAAAGGTAATGTAAGTATTTGATTGGTCGAGGGAGATTGAAGTAGAAGTCCATCTGAGCAGCGCCTCGGTCATTCCACTCACCCGAGCGGAAGAAAGACTTGACAGTTTGGAGACCGTCACTGCAGAGAAGAAGGGAAGCTAGACGTAGGGCCTCATAGGGAGAGGGAGGATCGATCTCGACAATCTCGTGTCCTGCTTCCAGTAGAGCGGCCTCAGTCATTTCTAGTGCTCTCTGGCACGCGGGACTGGGATCTACGACACCGTCTGTTCTTAGAATTCCCACGCGCAGAGCTGTCTTCTCCAAGTATTCCTCCTCGATATCAGACCTCCAAGGAATTGGATGACAAGAGTAGTCATAAGTCCAAGGCTCCATTTGGATAATTGACCGAGTGAAATAAGTCAAGTCATTGAGTGTGCGTGCCATGGGACTGTAGACTGCCGGGACACCATCCTGACCTGGCATGCTCGTGACCACACCTGTCTTGAGCCACCTCCCAGTGGAGCACTTGAGAGCGTAGCATCCTGAGAAGTGAGCAGGACAGCGAACGCTTCCAGCGACATCGCTTCCGATTCCAATTCGACCGCCAAGGGCTAATAAGGCGCCTTCGCCTCCTGTTGAGCCACCAGCTGTGTAGTTCTTGTTGTACGGATTAGATGTCTGACCCCAGACATCGTTGGATGATTCGAAACTGAGAAGAGTGATAGGCACGTTGGTTTTGACATATGGCACGGCACCAGCGTCTTTGAGTATCCTGACCATAGCGCCATCTTGCGCCAAAGGCTTTCCAGCATGTGTACTCATACCGACTGTGCTGTCATACCCTTCAACTTCAGCAGTGTCTTTCAAACTGACAGGTATACCCGCAAGGGGACCTTCAAAATTAATCGATCCATCTGTCAGCCACTTCTCAGCAGAAGAAATTAAGACCTCCGTCAAACAGTTTGTCTTTCTGTGCGCCTTGAGAGCGATCTTGCCATACGTGTGGAGATAATCTGCAGCTATGCTTGGGTCATCTTGCACGTCTTCCACCAATTCTTCGATTGATCTGTTGACGGTCTCTCGGTCTAGAGCAATGATGGGGGCTCGATATGACGTAAGACCTCTGATGCGAGATGCTCGCTCTTCTTGCTTAAACTGACTGTGACGCGTCAGTCTCGGATGGTTGTTGAGTGATATTGTGCTCCGAAGATGCTGGAGATTACTCACCACGCTTGACGATGTTGTAGGTATTCTAAGAGTACCATAACTGTAGAGATTCTAGACAATGAAGCCGACGGTAATGATTCTGAGTTATTGCTCACATGTAGCGAATATGATGAAAATTAGAATGAGCAAGACAGAAGAAGCTGTGATAATCTAGTGTTGACAAAAGGACACAAAGAGGTATGGTCACGAGGTGTAGATAGTGGTATAAGACGCGAACTCTGTAAGTGGACCCGCTGATAACCGGCAGAATCCCCGCAGTCATCTCCGCTCCAGATCCAATTCTGGGGATTGTGGACAAGAATGGTTCATGGTGATATTCAATGCATCACAAGATGGCGAAACCGGTATTGATGGCACTTGGAATACGATGTATGGTATGTTCTAGACGGTCGAATCAAATCCTTGATCATCTGGACGCTCCTGATATCTCTTATTGGTTCGAGGTTATACCACGATGCAGGTGCTTATTACTACTTCAGCTTCCTGTGGAGCCTGCAGCGCCCTACTGCGCGTGATTTATTCCTTGACTTCGGTAACGATGAATTACTAGTCTCGAGTGGTATTTGGAGATTACCATATTCTTTTGAACCAGCATCAAGGCGTGTTGGACCAGCGATGTTCTGTTAATGCGTATTGTCCAAATCAGTGACATGGGATATAACACTCAAAACAACTTTAATGAGCAGAGTTTCAGCTATCGGTTCCATGCGGCAAGTTCTCTGAAAATGATAGGAAACTGGACTAGACAGGCATCAACATTACTCGAAGAAAGCTGGTGATTGAAGTTGTCATGCTCTGTTGTAAGAGCGTGACTGAAAACACCCCGAGCTTCTACCCGCCATGCACTAACGTGAACTGGTGGCCTGTACCGAGGAGCACCGTTACGAAAGCAAATACGGGGAAGACGAGCAGAAGAATAGTCTAAGTACCAACGCGCCATGTCATATCAAAACGAAGTTCTTGTCACATACTGATTCACAAGGACCTGATTGATATCTGCGAGACATGATCTACTAATCACCCTGGTCGAGATACCCGACCTCGGGTAAGATGATCGGAGGACTAGGCCCCGAGCTCCGGCGCGGAGATCGGATGGCCTGTGCGCCAACCGCCTATCAATGAGGTTGGGTATCAGAAGCTTTTAATTCTCCGTCACCGTCATATGAGCAGAGCCTAAGATAGCAATCTTTTCTCTCTCACCAACCTCCACCATGTCGGTCGATCCCCAGCAGCTGTTGGACACGGTAAGCCACGCAGACTCTGGGTAAAATGAAGTTACTCATGTCGCTCTGTAGCTCTCGAGCCACGCCCGCAAGTACTCCGACATTGCCTCCGAGTTCATCGATAAGAATGTCGACCGCGCTGCTGTAGTCGTCAGAGACACCCTCTCCACGGCGGAATGGGTGCCAGAGGCTGTGAGACCCAAGCCCGTCATCCAGGAAGTGGTGACCGTTGCGGCTTTGTCTCGCTTCGAACGCCTCCAAACCTGGATTACCGAGCACAAAATTTTAACCGGCATGATCGTTTTGACCTGCGGAACCGTCGTTTATAAGGGATACTACGAAAGTCAATCCATGAGAAAGACAAGACGAGCGAGAAGAGCAAGAAATGGCGGACGCACTGATGTTGTCGTTATCGCTGGATCTCCAACTCTTCCTTTGACAAGGTCTTTGTCTTTGGACATGGAGAGGCGGGGCTTCATCGTCTTCATTGTCTGCAATGCTGCTGAAGACGAGTCCATGGTTCAAGCCATGAAGCGAACCGATATTCGACCTTTGAGCATTGACACCACTGACGTGAGTTTTTGTTTTCTCGCTAAATCATGGTGCGATTATACTGACATTTTCCCAGCCTCCCAGCGCCGGCTCCGCCATTGAGCATTTCGCTCATTTCCTCCAGTCCCCGCAAGCTCCCGGACCTGGGTTGAAGCCTAACCAGCTCACTCTCAAATCAGTTATTCTGATCCCTAGCCTTCACTACCAGACATCTCCTATTGCAACCATCCCACCCTCTAACTTTGCCGACCTCTTCAACACCCACCTCCTCCAGCCTATCCTCACCATCCAGGCTTTCCTGCCTCTACTCACATCCCGCTTGAACCCTATCGGAGAAAAATGGATTCCTCCCAAGGTTCTCGTATTTACCCCCTCAATCATCTCATCTATCAACCCACCATTCCATGCGCCTGAGGCAACCGTGTGTTCGGCTTTGTCAGCCTTCACTGAAGTCCTCACCGCCGAACTTAGACCCCTGGACATCCCGGTGACCCACATGCAGCTAGGCACTTTCGACTTCTCTAGTTTCGTTCCTACTCGAGGTGGTGCTCACCAAGGCCTTGTCACTGCAGGCAACCCTGAGTCTCCTCTTGTCTGGCCAGAGGGTGCTCGACACGTCTATGCCCGTAACTTTGTCGCCCAGACTAGCTCCGCTATCTCTGGTGGCCGTATTCGTGGCCTCAAGGGCAGCTCGCTCCGACGTCTGCACAACTCTGTCTTCGACGTCATCGATGGGTCTATCCAATCTGATACCGTGAGAGTCGGTCTCGGTGCCAGCGTCTACGGTTTCGTCGGCCGATGGGCTCCTCGAAGCCTCGTTTCCTGGATGATGGGCATCCGCCGAGTTGACGAGCTCTCCACATGGAAGACAAGTAACTACGAAGGCTCAGAAAGCAGCAGTGACGACGAGAGCGAGAAGGGCGAGGAGGATTCAAGCGAATTTGTTGCTGTCGCAAATGAGAGCAACGTCTGGCACACCAACCCCGAGGCCGTTTGGACCCCCCAGGCATCGGAGGCATCCTAAACGGATGATACTGGAAATTTATGCTGGCATCCAACGCATTGGATCCGCATTGCACGCATTATGATGGGACACGTAAAAAGGTTCGCACATTGTTACATATAGACGCCGTCACGACTCCAACTCTTGAATGATTTACATATTTTGGTTATTGGGAAAATACATATCCAATTGCCTTGAATTTAACGCAGCTGTTTTTGACCAATGTCTCGATTGTTCGCCTCCCTGAGCAATATGTAGTCCGGGGGCCATATGGGTATCATCTTCATTTGAATAGAAGTACAACATAGACGTAGACCGGTCTAGTGTAGTCTTAATGACCTCTTCCGCGATAACGACCTCCTCGTCCCCGCCACTTCCCTCTACCTCCATGTCCGCCGTGACCTCCTCTGTGTCTTCCCCCATCATCCCGGTCCCTATCTCTCGTTTGATCGCGTTGCCTGTCCATATCATCCTGAACAAATTCCATGCGTACATCGTCCTCCTTCTTCTCCTCTGACTTGAGCGTCGGCTTCTCCAGGTCCTTTGACCACTTGGGATGCGCACCCTCCTTGCATTCTGGTCCGTCGGGACAAAAACCGGCTAGATAGAAGACACAAAGCTTTCTTCGGACGTGCTTCTTGGAGCAGTTGGGACCGAGGGGACAGAAGCCCATGTCGTAATGAGGACAGGGCGGTAGTCGACTTTGAGGATCGATGTGAAGGTATAGGCATTCGTCGCCATTAGAGCAATACCCGTTCCTCATGAAGAAGTTACACTCGGGCATTTTGCGTAGGTTATACTCATGGAGAAACTCGCAGTGCTCGCCCTTTTTGCACAAGCCGCGCAACCAATGCTTGCAAACAAGTGAGTTGAGGCCGCCGGTCGGTTGCGACGTTTTGGAATCGGAGACGTGACGTTCGGGGCATCGCGTGCCGTTGGGACAGTGTCCGGACTGGAAAGCTTTGCATACTGGTCGATCGGGAGATAGGCCTACTTGGTATGTTTGTCGAAGGAAGGGCGAAAAGCGGAAGTTGTATGGCGTCGCAGAGTGATTGAGGATAGCATCGGCGGGAGATTCGACAGCGGAGGGCATGATGGCGGGGATACGCAGGCCTATGGCCTATAATGAGAAGTTTATGATATAGATTTACTGATACGCTTTCAATATTTTGCCTTTAGAGCTTGTAGATGCTGTTTGGCGCGCTTCGAGCTATGATGTTGAGGTAAAGATCGTGGAAGGTCAAAGCTGAGCTAACAATTTCCAGCAGCTGCAGGCCATGATAGTGCTGCGCCTAAGGTTTGTCAGCGACAAGGGTCGCCGCTAAATGGGTAACGTCACCCCACAAGAGCTTCAATGAGTTGCTACTTCATGTCATCGTGTCGAGGTGGTTTATGATCTTAACCGATTCTTTGAGACGTTTGTTTATTCTGCCACTTACTCGTAAATTCCGTGTTATACTCCCAGAGAGCTGGATATAAAAAGGAAAGTGCTATGACACCCTGCCACCCGTTGCTGCTGGTGCGCATGGAGACTCTTAACCATCATAGACGTCTCCTCCATTATTCATTCTCCTTCATAGCCTCAATTAGAATGTTGCTCCGAATAATTCCACCTCGCTTTAAGCACTTGATTATATCAGTCGTCGCTATCAGACTCTGTGACTCAGATTCCACCTCCGTCTTTCTGAGCATACACGAAGCGACAGTTCATGTATCGATGCGCTTTGCGGTTCTTGAGGCTCTTACAAGCTTGCCATACCATCTCTTGTCGCTGTTCTTCCGACATCCCTAGAGCAACTAGTGGCTTGACAGACATCGAGCCGATAAGCTCAAGGATATTAGCCTCCATCAGCGTTCCCAGGTCTTTCAGTCCCTCATCTTTGGGCCAGCATGAGATGGGCACCTTTTTGGTTAGTACCTGAGCTTGAAGGAAGCCAGCGGATATCATTGATCTCCGGACGTCTCTCTTGCCAAAATTGGTACAGCCATAATTCCTTATTCCCCTGGCGCAAGTATCGAAAAACACTCGCAATGGGTCGTCTTTATGCATAGTTCCGTCGTCGCAACGGACTGTATAATCGAAATCCTGGAACTCGATCCACCCACCGCATTTCATATGCCTGTTCTGATTATTAACAACTGTTGTCTCTGAAGGGCATCTGCTTACTCGTGGGCATTAAGAACCATGGCATCTAGGTCAAGGAGAAACCCAGTCATTCCCCTAAAGTGGACTAAATCAAAGCCATGTCCATTTGCCCAATATGGGTCTTCGCAGTCTTCAACAAACACATATGCATTGAGCGGCATTGATTCGGGCTGTATGGGCGATAAGTCGGTTCCGATCACCGTCGTGTTTGGGTATAAGTCGGCCACTAACACTGTCAGCGTCAAGTCTTGGAGTAATTCCCAACACAAAAGTTACCATCGACCGCCCATGCTCCTAATCACGGTCAGTACTACTGCTACCAGTGACTCGGATTACTTACCATTTCCTGTACCAAGATCAATAATCTTTTGCGGGGAGTCGCCAATTTCAGACAAGAAGTGCCTGCCGTCCTATACCGATCAGTGATTAGGCCCGAGGTTGACACTGATGAATTCTTTGAACGCACCATAAGTTGTTCCATCAAAAGGTGCTCAACCAACTCTCGACACTGCTCTCCTTCGTCGTTAGGCAACGGATATCTTCCACCAAGATAAGCATGGAAGCGTCGTCCATAAGAGTGTTCAAAGTCGAATATACTCGGCGCCAACGAAGTGCAACAGCTCGAGGCGTCATCTTGGTGCAGGCATTCGGATCGACTATCATCAAACACGAACTCATACTCATCTGTGCCTTGGTCTGTCGGTGTGTATATCGTCTCAATTCCTGGCTCGGAGATGAGCGAGAAAGATTGACTATCAAAATCTTGCATCTTGACCAAGTCTAAAAGTCTGGAGATGGGAACAGATCAATTCAAAGAATGCAGAAACCGGGTTTGAGGTGCTTTATTATCCACTTGGCATGCTTTCACACGGTTGCAGCGCGTCAATCAACTCTGTGAAACCAGAACAGCAAAAAGGGAGGAGCATATCTCACTCCAGGACCCATCCATAGGTTATGGGGGTATACGGTAGACTGCACGTTTACTGCCATGGTGAGCCCCCTCTTTCGACAAAGGCTTTCAGCTTATAGTATTGGTGAGCCGGATGTATGCTTGTGGTATCCTCCTATACAACCTACATATTTGTGTGAGTTGTTGGTGATGAGCTGCGCGGATGGCGCATAAGGACAGCCTGCGATTCGACTGTTGGTCCAGTTCTCACCAAGGGGGGCCACTCTGTTTGTTTGCTTCCCATGGGTCTGAGCCGTGTCGCCCTACCGTAAAAAAAAAAAGGGCCAAGAGCCCCTCAATCAAGTTAAAGCTGAAACAAAAGTGCAATCGGTCAAGAGAGCATTCCATTGACAAAGTTTCGAGGCTGGCTGGGAAGTTGATTGTCAAGCCCTTTTAGGCCTATTGGACGAGTGAAGATGAATAACACGATCGTTGAACAGATCTCAAACCTTGAACCAACGAAGATTCGGCGTGGGAGTACGTATCTTACCGCTTACTGCTTGTCAGGGTGACATTACACATGTGCAAGTCCACAAGAGTCTCGCAGGATTCCTTGCCGCTTCCGCCATATTGCTGATCATTGGTCTCGCATGCTGAATCAACTGGACCAACATCTAATTTGCGTTGGCTGTCCACCAAGTCTCTGCGCCACTAATCGATATTTCTGCACTGTCTAGGACTGTCCACCGGGTATCACCATCCATCCCGGTATTGACAACATGCCAGTTAGAAGGCACATAGGCTTGCTCATGCAGTCGGATGAGGGTTCAGCATCAGTTTCTTGGCTCTATCTCATGTGACAGACGGTCAGACCTACAATACATATTCAATGCATCTCTTTCACAGATCTCTTGCGAAACAGCCTGACCGTAGTTATCAATGCGTTGATCGCCGGCATGGATATTCGATACTTCCGGTACCATCTTCCGGATTCAGATATCAGTCCATGCAGACGCATGTATATTGATGCAAAACGGAGGCGAAGCCCCTTCACGAATGACATATCAGTCAAAACGGGATGATGGGATTCTCCAGTGCGTTCTTTGTCCTTTGTCGCCTGAGGCCCAAAAATAGCGACTGATTATATTCAGTCCTTCGCCAGAGCCCTATGCGTGTCGAATTCGGCGTATGGTTTCCGAAAACGGTGCCCAGCGTTAGAAAGATTCTGTTGGGCTGACAGCCAGAACCCCCCTCCCCCCCGGGCTGTCAGCTATTTTGAGGAGACTCTGCAGCTCGCTCAACCCGGTGGCTGGTCTCCAATCAACTTACATCAGGGCTTGTACAAGACGGCAGGCTCTGGAAGAGTGACCGCTCTGACTCCAGGACTCGGGAACAACAAATGAAACAGGGCTATCAAGTTGTGATTTGGAACATGGTCCTCGCTCAACCTAAGTGAACATTAAACAGGCAACTCGAATGGCTTCGGCCCACTGAATGTTGCGCCCAAATACCATCATCCCTGGCGCCTCTTATTATGGAACCAATCTCACCATTGACCATAGCGCGTTCCAAACGTTGGTCGACCTTCCAGAAGTTTAATGGCAGGGCGAACGAATCCATGGAGCCGCACGGTTGCAGTTGTTTGAAATGCTTTTAACGTCAAGTTGTCTTCTGACTCGGTCCTCCTGGTGCGACCAGCAGCTCTCGCTTGTGATGCTGTGCCTGCACCTGGATCGTTCTATACCCAAAACTGGACATTGGTGACATCAAGAGCAATGCAAATGGCAAATGGGCGCGGCCCGTCTGGCTGAGACTGTTTCATCCTTTGGATGATGCCGCTAATTAAATTGAAGCAAGTTTAGAGTGTTTGCTTGAATCCTGCAGAACTCTCCCAATGTTCCGGTTGGAATCGATACCATGCAGCAAACCATCAGTGAAGCTCACCTCAAAATGTGCCCAGCCTCCAACGTGTACTGTTTTTAGGCATTGAAGAAATGTCTCACTTGCAAACCATTATTTCAACATGTTTCACCTTTTGTGCATCATAGCAGTCCAGGACCACTGAAAAATTCGGGGAAGCCGCAGTCAATGCTCAGAAGGGAAGCTCATATTGCACTCCGGGTCGGAATCATCTTCCTCATCGCGGTAACGGTTCAGGGTCTTCCACGGACCGAACTTGAAGAGGAAAGGAGCATCCTCGCCCCGGATCTCGAGCTCCATTTTACACTGGCTTGCCAAGGATCGCGAACCGTCATTTCGTGAGGCAGATATTACAACTTCTCAACAAGGCCCGAATTGACCTGGTCCAAGCAGTGAGAAACCGGGCTAAAAGCAGTTAGCGACCACAACAAGAGCACTTCACGGTGTCCCAGGAAGCCTCAGCTCCCCAGCTCTGACAACGGGCAGCGCGTTTGTGTTTCTTCCTCTGCCTCCCCGCAATTATGTCATGTATCATGGTTCAACGGTTACCGAATTTAGGAGCCTCCGTAATTTGAATACCAACTTAGTCCCTGCTCACACAGCGTCAGCTAGATGACCATGACCATGACCATGGCCATGACCCTCTGTTAGCTGGCTGCTGGTGTTGAGTACTTTACTATTATATAGCCCTTGATCCTTCTCGGTCGCAGTCATGACTCTCATCAGCAATATTTGGTGCCTAACGCCGTTGACCGACACACCAGTTCTCATCTTTTCGACGTCTTGATTGATCCCCAGTTCGTTTGTGCAGGTTCTTGCAGGTCACATTAAAGCAACAGACACCCGGTCAAGATCTCTTCTTTTACTCATTCAATACTTGCGTCGAACTTCGTCTTCTTTCCCCTTACTTGCCTCTTCTCCTTCAACTTCTATTCCAAATCACACATGATGAGTTCTTCGCGCAAGTCGCGCATTGCCTCGAGCATGTCTGATGTCATGTTCACAAATGCTGTCTACTTCCCCAACCACCGGATATACCAAGGAGATACACCAGGAATGCTCAACTACAGCTGCATCAACCATGTTTATTATGCCTACGCAAGTGTTTCGGCTGACGGTGGTGTTTTTGTAAGTTCTGCTTCTCATCTCGACAGTGGGGGAAACTGACTCGGATTCCTACTCTAGCTTAGTGATGAGTGGGCAGACGCTGGTGCGCCTGTTGATGGTGTGCGAGGTGGGCTGGGCTCTCTGATGCACCTGAAGCAGAAACACCCTCATCTTCGAGTTGTTTTGTCAATTGGGGGTGGTAACTCATCTGAGGTTTTCCCCATCGTGGCCTCTAACACTCTTTTACGTGACAACTTCGCCCGATCAGCTAGGGGTCTGGTTGAAGCTTCGGGCCTGGATGGGATTGACAGTAAGTTGTGCCTTATTTTTCCCTTCACAGAAGAAAAACTGACAATGCTGTCATAGTCGCATGGGAATACCCTTGTGATGCTCAACAAGGCTACGACTTTCTGGCACTGCTGGCAGCCGTCCGCATTCATCTTCCAGAGGAGCATTATATCCTCACCGCTGCACTCCCTGCAGCCAAGGCCGTCTTGCAGTTCCTCGACCCGATGGAGATAGCCGAGTACCTAGACTTTATCAACTTGATGGCTTACGACTTTTTCGGTTCGTGGACACCCAAGGCTGGCCACCACGCCCAACTCTACGCTATGGATAAGGAGGAAACTTCAGCCTCTTCAGGGGTTTCGTACCTCATGTCTAAGGGGTTTCCGCCAAAGAAGATTCTACTTGGTATTCCGACATTCGGACGAAGTTTCCTTCATTGTACAGGAGCAGGGCACAAGTACAAGGGCGTTGGTGGGGCCGAAGATGGCTCGTTTGAGTACAGCCAACTACCACGCAAAGGATGCAAAGAGGTTGTCGACAAGCGCCATGTTGCAGCACAATGTGTGGGTGCAGATGGTGGCTTCGTGACGTACGACAACCCTGATACAGTCAAGATCAAGGCTGGGTTCTGTAAGCAAAAGGGACTAGGGGTGAGTAGCCTAACTGTGGATAACGAGTTCGTGGGAGTCTCGAAGCTATCTTTGGCATAGGACCAACCATGTTCTCATCACACGCCGTCTAACATCGCGACTAAATGGCTAATGTGGACTTTTAGGGTCTCTTTTACTGGAATGCCCCGGCTGATTCCAAAGACAAGTCTAGAAGCTTGGTTGCGGCTGGTTTCCGTGCCCTACACTCGTCTTGAGTAGGTCATGATCGATTTGTGTATGGTCACTACTTGATTTTTTGCATACTCAAGGGCAGCGAGACGGCGTATCAAAACCTATAGAAGGCGCATTCGGTGGCAATACTTTACTGCTTTCACATACATCTCCTTTGTTGCTATATTTCGGAAAGGCGTTTACATGACGAAGACCATGCCGGGAAAATGGAGCATCTGCTGGCAGGATTCAAAAATAGAGGCAAGGACAATGCCACCACGGGAACACGCACATAGAGACAATAGACGGGGCTGGCGTTAATTTCAGCAGCTGGGACGGATGGAGGCAATGAATGGATGCCTGATTCCTTCTGAACACTAATTGTTCACTGCATAATTCAATTCATCCTTTAACCAGCTTGTCTACCCACGTTGTGATCCCTGGTCCTCGGTAACCGTCCATCTGTGACGCACGACGAATAAACAGGGTTGATTGGCTGAAAAAGTAGACACAAGAAGGGGGTGACAGGGTACAGATGTGTTGGTTGAAGCATAGTAGGTCCCCAGATTCGTTGAAGAAATTGATGGTGTACAGCAACCCAATAATACTAGTAATGCATGAGGGTGCGCAAAATTATTACCAAGTAAAATTATCACAATTTAAAACACCGAGTTATAAGATTAAAAAGTTACTGCTGTCCAGACTTATGTCTACTATTGAGATACATGTTAGCACGAAGAAACATCTGCTATTGCGATCATTGTTGAACTGAAGCAACTCAAGTCGGGCTGCAAGGAAGCCATATTGGGCAACAAGAGGACGCATCGTGATGGGAGGACGTCAGAGTGCATCTTTATGCAGAGATTTGCGGTGTGATTCGATTATACGGTGAGCTGAGCTCGGCCAGAGGTATGAGTCAAGTATCGTCATAAGAAAGATTGTTGTTCGTTTTGTTGGTCAGTCACATGTCAAGTCGCGATACGTCCCGTCCATCATCGATACCACTTAACCTTTACAACCGTTGAGCCACAAACAAATGCACCACAGCAGGTGAAACGGTCGTGCCTTAATCACATTATATCTATTATTTATTATTCAACAATAAAAGGTATTGATTTGCCATGTATTGATGATGGTGTAATCTATACTATACTGAACTTACGTAGTCGATGTGGAATGTAAACAAATCTTTAAACCACAGAGGCCAGTATTATAGTTGTCTTGTCTCAGAGATTCCAAGCCCATAGCAGTTCCTACATCTGTCACTGAGGACCAGTCTAAATAAAGATCATTCCCGTAACTATCTCTTTGATACTATCCTCAACCTCCCAACTTCCATGCACCAGTAGTATCCACGTGCTGATAAGATAAGGAGCTCCTTCCGTCATCCTACGACTACCTATACTCAGCAGCTTACCACGACTAGACACCAGCATCTACAGACGATTTATCGCCTCTCAAAGATGCCCTTAGAGTGGACATCGTCTTCTCACTGTTTTATACTCCCAATAGCGCACACACTATTCCAAGATGTCCGCATTCGATAGGGACCCGTCTCCGGCGGATGCCGCGATTGCGACTTCAACTCAAGGTCCGGATCTTGACCTTTCTCACGATCAGACTACTACTGCCGCTACTACCACCGCCGAAGACAAT
Source organism: Fusarium graminum (assembly GCA_013266165.1). Taxonomy (NCBI): domain Eukaryota; kingdom Fungi; phylum Ascomycota; class Sordariomycetes; order Hypocreales; family Nectriaceae; genus Fusarium; species Fusarium graminum. The sequence goes on from JAAGWP010000339.1 coordinate 14,982, forward strand.
GAGCCTGTTGAGACTCCGATGCCGCCTTTCGAACCACTATTTACGCTACTCACGAACTCGACCACAAATACCACTGTTCATCCCCATATTCATTACCTCTTCTCCGACGACGACCCGTCCATCCTCACAGCCAGCGCCGAAGATCCATCACACCGAGCCCTCGTCGTAGACCTCGCACCAGCCCCCGAAGGCGATCCCAGCCGCTGGGCCGTATCATGGGCTTCCAGCTTGACACCCGATTTCGCCGTGACAAACTCAAGTGTAGCTGTGCAACAAAGCGAAGGCGACGAGAACGGGGGCGCGGGAGCTCTTATGCTGCGCGTCGAAGGCGTCGAGCGCGAGCCTGTGGAGATGCGATCCGATTCCCTACCCAATTCCGGCAGTGGCGCCCTAGGAGGGGAGGATGTGGATGTGCTAGCGGAGGACTTTCGGAGACGCATGGGAGTGTTGAAGAAGGTTGTTGAAGAGGGTGAGAAGAGACGTGTGCTGCTGGGACAGCATGAAGAGAGTCATGAAGAGGTCGACGAGGGTCCGCCTGATGAAGCGGTAGTGGATTACGATGAAGAAAAGGAACTAGAGAAGCAGCAAGAGAAGGGGAAGGGAAAGGTGGAGGATGATTGATGAAACATCATATCAAGGGACCTTTTCGAAGTTTGAGATTGCATCTTCAAGCCCAAACGGATGCGTGCCATCGGCACAATGCGGTAAGAGACGGTGTGGCCGTCCATAAAACTGACGCTCAAGTCTTCGCAGATAAAGAAGCTTCGGCAACAGAATTGTTATACAGCTGAGGCGTTATACATATGCATGTGTTATTAGTTTCAGGTGGACCAGGCACCTTCGGAAACATGGGTACAGCTTGGCGTTAGGGAATTGTTTGATAGCATATTGCCTTATTGTGTTAGGTATTCGCCGAGTTGCGTCCGCTTTACATTCTGTGAATGATTTCACGTTTGCAACATCGCTTAGGCGTCGATATGCATGGGCTGAGCAACAGTGAGTAGTTAGACCCAGACATCAAGAACCTCGCAGCTGGAAGTCGAGGGAAGCGAAATGTGATTAAAAGTTCATACTATAAACGCCCCTGACTAATGCAAACTGTTATAAAGAAAAACGCCAGAAGAGTGGCAGATTCAGGCCCGGTTGTATCAACAAAAAGAAAAGACGGCTATCGGGCTATAGCAACAGTTGTGATCCAATGGGAATACGCAATAAAACAAGACAACAGATGCAGCTTAACACTGCTTTTAACTTCCATGCGACTCGAGTTCTCTCCTCCAAAGAGTATATATACCGTAGCATATAGCGAGAACGCATCCCGCCATGCAAATTATTCGAGTACAACTCGCTTGTGGGATGATGCCTCATCGCCCGACTCCAAACATCTAGTTTTGCGGTAGTTGGGGTTGACGGAATCGTGATCCACCCAGGCTCTTGAGAAGAGCAGACGCAGAGTTGTCGGCAGCAACACGGCGGGCTAGACGAGCAGGTAGGACAGCGGTGTGCATGATGGGCAAGCTGTCGGCAACTGCCTCGATACTTCGCTTGTTGTTGTTGTTGTTGCTGCCATTGTTGTTCTGCTGTGCCCTGATGACAAAGATGTAGATGAGAACGATGATAACAATAACGACAATGATTGCCACTGCATCCCAGTTAGCGAACTGTTTAATGACGGGCTGGATCGGAAATACATACCACAGATACCCAGACAGATCCACTTCTTCTTGCGTGTCTTGCGGGCAGTGTTGACGGCAACTCCAATCTCTTGGTTACCCTTGTCAAGGTTCTCGACGACCTCTTCACCCTTCGCCTCAATTTGAGTAACAGCAGCCTCCTGTTGGACAACAAGTGTGTCCATATCCTGGAACAACTGAGACAACTCAACCATCTGCTGCTCAATCTTCTGCAGGGCCTGGTGGCGGTCCTGAACAGCGCTCAAGGCGGCGCGGGCACGACCCTGGCGGTCGCTCTGCATCATAGCCTGGCTGAAGACCTGGCCACCTGTGGTATCCTCAACGGCAGCTTGGATCTCCTGTTCAGAAGCGTCGGGGCGCACAATACGGTACTGGCGAGCCATCTGGTCCTGAGTTCGCTTTCGGAATTGGGACTCGACCTGCTGGTACTGAGTAATGGCGGCCTTGAGGCGACGGTCAATGCGGGTAACATGAGGGTTGTTTTTGGCGGATGAAGCCTCGGGAGAGGACTTGACGGTGCGGACTCGCTCGGTGAGCTCACGGTAGAGAGACATGGTGTCAGCAGAAAGTGAATCGAGCTGACGGCTAGCAGCGCTGGAGCCTGAACTATCGGCATCATCGAGGGTTCGTTGCTGGATCATACGGAGCTGCTCAAGATTCTGCTCAACCGTGTCGATTCCGCGGTCAATATCGCGGCACTCGTTAAGAACAGCGTTGGGGTCCTGCCCGAAACCGCCGGCGTTGTGAGCGAGGGGAGCCATCTCGACGCTACCTATCCCTCAAATCATGTCAGTATGTGATGGAAGAGCGAATACAATGAATCGCAGAATCTCACCTCCATAGCCCTGTGCGGCAGGCGGGCTGTTGTAACCACCACCGTTGCCGTAGCCGGCATTATCAGAGTAGCCGCCCTGAGCACCATATCCCTGGTCAGGGGAGTCGTAGGGATTTTGTCTACCGTATCTGTGATAATCAATCAGTAAGCGCACTTAGATCGCGTCGGACGCAGCGATGCTGGAAAAAACATACCCGTACTGTGAAATCAGTTAGCAAGATGCACTTGAGAGCTCGATGCTGAAGCGATATCGAGAAAGGAAAGAATTGGATAGGAGGCGCAAACTAACACTCATTGTAGCGACTGAGCTGAAGCTCTCTAGAATGATCTATGTGGTTTTTGAAATAATCAGACCCCCAGTTATTGGAGTATCGTCGATTCAAGGAGATTGGATATGACTGAGTTTATTCTCGTGTGGACTTTTCGTGTCGTGTAGATGTTGCCAAGGGGTTTTGGTCGGTACTGGAGCGATTGATTCTCGTCGCACAGCAAAGAGAAAGGAGTACTCGTGGGCGAGTGATTGACGACCAAGCGGAAAGTTTAGCTTGAGGCGTGTGTAATTGAGAGAGATATAGAAAGATAGAAAAAGGAAAGGACGACGGTAGATGAAGGAGAGTGAGAGAGGAGGGTGTAAAGTAAGGAAAAGTAGGCCCGGACAAAATGAGACGTGACGGAAGATGGCAAGACAACAGAAACAACCTGGGAAGGAAGGGACCAGGAATGGACCAGGAATGGACAGGGAGTGCGAGCCCGAGTGCGAAATTGGAGAGTTGCAGTGGTAGGTGAGGGAGCTAAGCGGCAGTGACAGTGGCAGTGATAGGTACCTAGGTTAGCATCCAATCCATAGCACTTAGCCACTGAGCAGCTAAGTAAGCGGGTCCTTACTGGTCCTGGGGGTGTGGGAGAGTGGAGGCTAAGGCACTGGCGCTTGGGATTGAGACGCCGCTCACTGCCTTTCGCAGTGCGGGCTAGAGATTACAGATACTTTTAGCTTAGCCCAGTTCCGTACGGGCATCGCATCGCATCTCACCAGGCTTACTCCGTTCTGTGCCCCCTTTGCTTGAATGGATGATGCAGGGTCCAGCAAGACGTAAATCCGATTCCAGTCGCGGTCTTTAGTGGCTGCAACTACGTAAGAGATCGGGTTTTGGTACTTGTGCCAAGTTGTTCATCGTCATGATCCTGTTATGCTCAAAACCAGAGATGCAACAGCTGGAAACACTTTAAATCATGCGACACACATTCAATTCAATTGGATTTTATGGAATGGCACCAGAGACCTGTATCATCCAGGGTCATAAATACGCTTAGATTGTGGTTTAGGCCGCTGAGCAGAGACAGATATAACGATACAGTAAAGGACGACAATTGCGGATAAAATGGTCAATCTATTCTGTCAACTACCCCCTGGATAAGGGGCTCCCCCCAAATAACCACAGACACTCGATAGCTCTGTTCATTGGTGACAGCTTCTCCACTGTTTCACATTTGGGCAACTCTTCTCCAATTATCCTCTGACTGAGAAATCTGTAACAAGTCTGTTGTTTGATGTCCAGTCTGTTTCTGCCTCTAACTTTTGCGATCATCGTGGATCCAGCGCCATCCCGTCATTGTCCATTCTAGCCAAGGACACGAAACTCTGATCCAGAAACAAACCTGTTCCCCTCGATATCATGTGCACGTTACCTAATCGTGGATTCAAGCTGTAGGCTGACAAGCCTCCGCTGGCGTGAGCCCTGCGAGTCCGGAAGTACGCTAATTCCTTCAACTCCCTGCTCTGCAGAACTGGCGCGAGATTGACCTTGACCAGGGTGTCTCAAAAGAACCAACTTAAGCTTCGCTGCGTGGGTCCCAAGTGGCTCGTAACGACTTTGCCAAGGGATCTATTTGTGGCATTTTCGGATTGGGAGTCGAATCGTTCATCTTCAATCTCTGTCTAAAATCCATCATCTCAATATGGTATATACTACTATACCATCATCTGCCGTAGTTATAACTTATGGTAATTAGCCAGCCACAGCATGTCATGCATCCTTATAGCGTCCCTCGTAATATGCCGTAGCCTCATTTCCTGGCTGGTTCCACAATCATGCTTCGTCTTACTGTATTCTGTACCTACAAAAAAGAACGCTTCACACCCTTCCAGCCATCGCACATCAGCTCCAACACTATAAGCTGACATTCACCACCTCCGTTCCCGTACTCAGAGGACAGCGAAGGCCGAGACATAGCTGACACTCATGTCACGCGGTTCCTCAACTAAGTTACTTCGGTCATATTTCATGATGCTGAACCATCCCTTGTCCTTATACTCAGCCTGTTTACGTAGCAGCTCCAAAGCTGCCATCATGACTCCGATAGGATGTCGTCCGCATACTGTGTTACGCGTTTGTCGTAATGTAGCGAGAAAATTGTCATGAACGCCGCTCTTGACGGCGTCCATAGCAGCTTCATCAATCGCTCGGATTGTCTCGTGGATCGGTGGACCCTTTGGTGCCGGGTCGCTAGGACGCAGTTTCGTGAGATCAGACGGGCTGCTTGATGGCGAGTATACCAGGTAGCTAAAGTTTTTGCCCCAATGACAAAAGTCGGAGCTGACGATGAAAGCGTTCTCGGGATCCTGAAGATAGGGGAGCAAGACCTTGCCATACAACTTCTCTTCGGGTCCCTCGTTGTTTCCAATGAGCATCGGGACGATCTTGGGGAATTTGTCCGGGGAGCCAAACGTCTCTTCACAGCGAAGGTAGAGGTATGGCATGTGCATCTCCAGAGAATGTTCGCTAACCTCTCCCCTACGAGGTATCTCTTCCATTTCTGCAGCGTTCTTAATTTCCTCCAATATAGGCTGGTCAACAACCAAATCACCAAAGGGAGTTGAGTATTTGCCAAATGTCGAAGTTGCACATCCTTCTAGGTAATAGGTATGAGATGGGCCCAGGACAAAGACACGCTTGGCACGGCTCAAATCCAGTGTCTTGTATGCCCAAGCCGCGCACGATCCAGAGTAGTCGTATCCTGCGTGGCTACACCACGATACTGTCAGTCGATTCAAGTTCAGTTCTTGTAAAGAATCAACTCACGGAGCAATGACTACGCGTGCGCCGGCAACAGGCAGAGGAACTCCGTCAAAAGCATCCGGAACAGCCGACAAGAACTGCTGAAGCTCTTGCTTCAACACCGATGGCGACGATTTATACCAGAAACCAGCCTTCTCTGCTGGGCGTGTGGCCATGGTTTGTATGAGAGGAGTTGAGATGAAATTGAGCACGTGTTCGAAGTTTGCGATCTGTATTGATCGATGGTTAAAAAGGCAGTAAAAGTCTTAATGTTCAAGAGGCGCACTGGTAGGTACAAATGACATGACGACTTACGTAGTAGGCACAGGGAGTGAACCCCTCCTGCCACATGTGATGAGACGTCCCCGCCTTACAGAAAGTGATGATTGGCTTTGTTGTTTGGGTTGCGCAAAACCCAACACAAACATAGGTCATCTTTGCGACAAACACATAGCAAACTTTATTTCTCCAGCAATCTATAAATGCATGCCAAGGATTCGGATACTCCCAAATAGGACTTTGTACACGTATTTGTGAAGAATTCCATTGAACGGCGGCTACGAATGTACTCTACGCGCTCACTCTTGCATATGACAGGCGTCTAACAACGAATCTACCACCACTCCTCAGTCCATGATCCAGGCATGACGCTCTTTTTATCCCTGACCTCAATCAAATCCCAAAACTCATGCGCCATATACTCAAACTCGGGTGCCCAGATAACCCGCCAATCTTCCACGTTTGGTCCCGTTGCGAGATCTATGATACGGATTGGGACCCAATGATTGACGTTCCACCCTTCATCAGCGATTGAACTCACCTTGCTGCCATAAGCTGCCCTTGCCAGACTCTCCCTGATCATTGTCCGAGAGGCTGTTATTGCATCTGCGTCAAAAGCACCCTTGAGTCCCCCGTGCAGAAGGCTACGCTCTTCCTGGCCATACCCATCTAGATCGACTCCAGCTAGTCGTAGGCCCTCGAGCCATTCATGTACAGTCTGCTGAAGTGACACATCCCAATGCACAAAAGATATATCTGGGGAAAGGTAACATAGAGCCCCCCCGATAACCGATACCAATGGTGTCCCTCGCCAATGGGAGACGTGATGGACGTCCCAAGGGCTCACAAGTTCGATGCTGTGAAGGTCTTCGGGCGCTGCCACCGATGCAACCTTGGTAACGAGCGTCCTCCACGATTTGTTATAAACCCGCCACTGAAACTCAGCTCTCTTATATGGAAGAGGTTCGTCTGCATATCGAATTCCTAGTGCTATTGCTGCCGAATGCAAAAGTGAGAGCTTCTCACCGCTGGACTGAGACACGTCCGACTTCGTGACGATTGAATCTTGGGATAGAAGCCGGAGGAAGCTGGTGTATGTCAGAACATGGAACGAGCCTAGCCGCACTGCTTCTAAGCGATCCCTCAGTGGCCAATGATAATACTTGGGCATGAACCTGTCCTTAAATACGAACATGAAGTCATCGCTATATGTCCACTCGTGAATGAAGTCGAAGAGCCGGACAACCGGCATCTCATCAACACCTTGAAGATAGGCTTGGAAGAGCTCGACTATGCGATTCCATTCACTTTCTGGCGTCTGTCTTTGTGGTTTATAGACGAGCGGTTTCAATGGACTCCTATCTTCAAAGTTAGTTATCTCATACTTGAACGGATCATGGGTGTCGAATTACTCTCGTGCTTCACCAACTACTTCAGTAAGCGACCCTTTGAGCCCAAGCTTGAGAAGAATTTGGCATATCTCGTACTGTTTGCTTTGTGCTGCAAACTGTATCATTGTTAGAATAACGAAGCTTCGTCGATTGTGGTTTTACTGACATAGAGGAGAGAATAGCCCCGCTGATCCTTATCGTATGGAGATGCCATCCGAGCATCAAAGAGCTTCAATACACCATTCTTATCTCCCTTCTCAATAGTCTGAACTATTTCCGACTTGTGGGAAATAATGTTATAAGATCGGAAGGCAAAGTTCCAACTGTACATTGCTGTGTTGACCTGGATATCGTAAACAGCCTTCGATAGCCAAGCCGGCAACTGAACTTGTGCTCGCCATGACTTGGGCTCTTTCTTGTAAGCCAGCCATGATCGCTTTCTTTGGGAATCTCCAGATTTATCTTCCGCCAATACTTCATCGCGTACGGATTGAGTATTGCTTTGACTGTTGGCCAACTTTTGTTCGTTGCGTATTGTTGTTTGGATCATGGAAATTAGTTCCGGCTGGAGCTCGGCGAACTGCTGCCTGAAGTCGCTCTTCACTCTGCTCGTGATTATTTCTACGTTTTGCCTAGTCATTGCCCTTCAATTATTAGTTTGACCTCTGTCTCTCTGATGATCTTCGACTCACATGTGGCGAATGCTTATGGCAATATGAAGCTCGTCGATAGCACGTTTAAGCCGCTTCTGGTAACTTTCAAGTATGTCCTTCTTCATGAGAAATTTCAAGGCGCCGATTGTCCGTGGCAGCCCTTCCTTCTTCGATATGATTTTGGAATTCACTTCGTTCACAAACCCTTGGAGGATGTTCCTAGCTTTCCTGACAGCGAGAAAGCTACGCTCTATAGAAGACTTGCTCTGATTGGGATTGAACTTCCGATCATGATCAAGCTGCTCCTTGAGTTCCTGGAGATCGAGTGCCAGAATATCCAGTTCCTCCAATAGACCTTGGAACTCCTCAGGAATACCCTTGGCTTCATCCCATAGTTTCTTGACCTTAATTATAAGTTTAACAGTCTGCCCAGCAGCCTGGACAAAAGCAAGGATGCTAGCGCCTGCGTCCATATCGCTTTCTTCGGTTCTGCTAGGGAGTATTGGCAATAAAGTAAGAAGATTCGGGCTGCCAATTTCAGTTTTCAGTCCCAAGATGGCGAATTGAATATGAGTTGAAGAGAATTGTACAAACAAGAGCTGGATGGCAGATTAAAGAACATATATAGCACGAAGCACTGCCTCCATCATGATGCTCGCGACCAACAGCCAGTGGGCTATGTGGGATGCGCAGGGGTGTTACGAGAAGAGTGAGTCCTACAATCAACCAACCAGTGCGACTCATTGTGACTATCAATATCGCTATCCAGGATTACCAGGCGCCTAGACGGCTGCTGTGCATAAAGATGAGCGGCAAAGTAACCCTAGGACAACAGGCCGCAGCTCATATCATACGTCGATGCCTTGAGAGGTTTCATGTTGATATGATATATAATGGTAGACCTCCTCCATACTTATCTCTTCAATTTCTACTTTTACAAAAGAACGAAGGATTGTTCATAGCTAGATGGGAATACTAGACATACATGCTATTTATCAGACAAGCAGAAAGGAGGCGCGCTTGGAAGCGTGGAAATGCAGGCGCGGACGGTACGGGTGCGGGCCGTTTACCGGGCGCTAAATATCTTCAACTCCACCAAGAAAAGTGCTGGCCTTGCCATGAATGGTCTCTTCGTCTACAATGCGCGTTTGGAGAGTCGCAGTCTTAGCAGTTCAGAGGATTTGATCCTGCCATCTCTTACCAACTGTCCAGGAAACGCATCAGTAAGTAGTCACACAGGTGAGGAAGAGAATGATTGCAGCGACAGCCTTTGAACTCGAACAAGGCTTCAATCCTGGGGATTTCATTTATTCGAAGTAAAGTAATGGGAGATGTATCTCGCAGTATTCTTCCAACAGTCGGCGTTCTCAGAAGTCAAAAGTGAAAAAGAAAAATTATGGTTCGATTGTGTGTATGCTTTAGTTCAGTTCAGGATATCGACTTAACCTAGACCTAACGTGAGTTCCTAGAAAATCAAGAGCGGTGATAGTCGCTTTTGATGAGGCCACCTTCAGATAACAATCGTAACTTTCGAGGCACCCTGTCACACATCGCAAAAGATCCTTGTATCTTAGTAGTTACGCGGGCTGTCAGAGTGCCAATATTGTGGCTTTGGGCGCAACCATTCAGGGTGTGGTGCTGTCAGTAGCTGGCATGTTTAAGGAAAGCTGAAAACTATGAGGCTGGCTGGGCTGTCAACAGCTTTAATGCAGGGCGCTCTTAAAAGGTAACGATATGCGAAACTATCCAGCGCGATTCCGATAGTGGTTCGATAGTTGTAATACGGAGGCACGGGATCCGTCCTGGAATAGTTCTTTTTGTTGCCATCAATGCTACCTGGTGATTAGTAGCGGCAGATATGGTCACGGATGCTTATTGGGAGTCGAAGCTTGTGTATATTTTTGTTTCTAGAGAAGCCGCGAAACATGATACAGTGATGGGTCAGACATTTCCAGGGACCTTCAGACAGTCAAGGTTCCATCACACAGGGTCGCAGAAGCCCTATCCATGTTTCTATTCCCCGGCCTGTACTCCGTGCTCACCAGGAATCTCAACCACTTATACCAAATATACACACCGAGTACCGGGCAGTTCCATTTGTGTGTAAGTATTCCCGAGGTCGGAGTGCACCAGTTGCCACACCAAGAATGCATTGCCGAGCCGGCCGATTGGATTACTGTATTATTGATAAGAAATTCTATCAAAACATCCCCCGAACCGAGGGTACAATGATCGACGAATCTTACACATCTCGTTACGGCTGATTGTTTAGAGCCGTATGTGGCATTACCGTTCTGTCCCTGATCATCGTTTATCGTTTCCGGGATGATGAACGGGCGCCTGAACTGAGACAACGACATGCCGTCGAAACTAATGTCACTGTATACATACATAGCTTCAACACGGTTTAAGTATGATAGTGAACGGGTCTTTTTGTTAGTCTCGACCATTGAGTGCCGTTTAACCTTCCTTCGCCACCAAGGTAATGGACAGGGTGACGAACCGCTTAGTACCAGGTACCGGGTACCTACTAACTACTAAGTAATGAGATTGCAGCTGTCTTGCAGGAATTTCTTTCATAGTTCTCTGGCTTTCTGATGGCATACTACGTCTCTTCTCTTTATCATTACCTCTTGTCCCACCCGGCTCTAAAAAAAAAAAATTGAGAAAAAAAAGAGAAAAAAAGAGAAAGAAAAACAAGAAGAAATATTTCGTGCAACCAGCCCTTACTACCCCGTACGGATAGATTGTCTCGGCCTTCACCTCCCTTGTCAGTTACTAACCTAGAAAGTTAGTTCATAGCCTCGCAGGCGGTTCAGGGATCGGCCTCCACTATCGCATTCCGTCATTGCACGGGGCGCTGCCACTCAAACCTAACTGAAATCTCCTCCTGGGGACTCCTGGGGCTCAGCAATAGACTAAGACTGAACCGATCCCCCCTCCAGCTCCGACTCCAGCTCCTTCTTTTTCTTTGAGTTCGTTTTGTTTCCGTCATCAACACCACAACTTCACTTCCATTATCTTTCTTCCTAGACAAGAATCTGCGCCCCTTCGCGCGCTCTTGTCACCCATTCGCAATGGGTAGTGGTATTCTTCAAAAGATGGCCTGGTCCAAGAGCACCAGGATCAAGGTCATGATCGCCATTGACACGGCTTTTTTCATCGTCGAGATCGTCTCTGGTTTCCTTGCTCATTCTCTGGCTCTTATGGCCGATGCCTTTCACATGGTCAGTCATGCTCCTGTTGCGCCGTAGGCGAGTTGGTGGTTGGAATAACGACTAATGTCTTGCGCAGCTTAATGATATTATTTCTCTGGTTATCGGCCTGTGGGCTGTGTCCGCCGCGCAAAAGACATCCACTGACGAATTCACATTCGGAGTAAGTCTTCAAAGCATTGCGACGCCCCCGAATGCCTATGCGCATTACTAACTGTCTTCTAGTGGGTTCGCGCCGAGATTCTAGGTGCTTTCTTCAACGCCGTTTTCCTTATCGCCCTCTGCGTTTCCATCGTCCTCGAAGCCCTTACCCGATTCATCGAGCCCCCGGATATCAGCAACCCCAAGCTCATGCTGATCGTGGGCTCTGCCGGTCTTTTCTCCAACTTCGTTGGTTTCTTTGTCCTCGGCGGCCATGGTCACTCTCACGGACCCGGTGATGGCCACGACCACGATCACGATCACGGCCATTCCCACAATCATGCTCACGATGAAGAGGAGGGCAACGCTGGCTTCCACACCCATGGTACACTAGCCGATGAGAGTGGTCGTGCTGCCGAGGTTCTTCCCGAATCTGTTGTTCACCGCGCAACAACCTCCAAGGCAAACGGCAAGTCCAACGAGCAGCGAAACACCCGAGATACTTCCAACACAAACGCCAACCGCCACTCCACGCACTCACGAGGTCGCGATCATCATCGGTCCAGTAGGAGCGGACATGCTCGCTTTGCTAGTCTTGATGACTTGAGCATCCACCCAGCTAGTTTCCGACAGAGCATCATCGAAGCCACCCGAAGTGACGTTAACGGAGCCACAAGCGAGAGCGAGACCGATGCCGAAAACTCCCTGATTATGGAGGAGGACGAGGCGAACGAAGAGTCGCCTCTCCTAAAGGGTGTCACAAAGAATGGTTCATCGATCGGACATAACAAGAACGGTTCTCATTCTCACTCTCGCCGACCTCGACGGGACTCCAGTGTTCACCACGGTCATCACCACACCCTTCCCAAGGAGGCTGGCAAGAAGGATAGCCACGGTCATAACCACGCTGATATGGGTATGAATGCTATGATTCTCCACGTCATCGGTGATATGCTCGGCAACATTGGTGTCATGGTCACGGCGCTCATCATCTGGCTTACCGACTGGCCTGGCAAGGTCTACGCTGATCCTGCTGTCTCCTTATTTATCACCGCCATTATTCTCAAGACTTGTATCCCTCTGACCAGAGGTACTGCCCGAGTCCTTTTGCAAGCTACTCCTGAGCATATTAGCGTTCCTGAGATTCGACAAGATATCGAAGCCCTCCCTGGCGTTCTCACTTGCCATCATATCCACGTCTGGCAGCTCTCGGACACTAAGCTCGTTGCAAGCATGCACCTCCAAGTTTCTTTCCCTATCGACTCTCACAGTGGTGAGAAATACATGGAGTTGGCTCGACGCGCTCGCAAGTGTCTCCATGGCTTCGGCATTCATAGCGCTACGATACAGCCCGAGTTCTGTTTCGACCAGAAGCATGGGCATGACGCCGAATCTGCTGCCCTTGCTTTTGACGGCACAGTCGACTCAACCAAGGGTGATAGTTGTCTCCTTGAGTGCATCGACGACTGCCAAGCTCAAGGCTGTTGTCCTGCCGATGCATCATCAAGGGGTTCATCGGTACGACGAGCTAGTGAATCGTCGCACGGCGCAGCTAGTCCTCACGCGCATGATCACGACCATGATCATGACCACAGCCATAATCACCAGCATTAATCGACACAATCTAAACACAAGTCTGTATCCACAGGCTCTTACTTTATGATGTTTTAATCCTCAACATCCAGGCTCTTTTCCCTCTTTACCATGTTTTTATACCAAATAATTGTTCTTTTTACTCCAGACAAAAAAGGATTCGGCGTTGTCTCGTCTTGGTGATGGGTTTCTCTCGTATATGGACCGTTTTATGTCGGGCAGCGCTTCACACGATACGTTGTGTACGGGTTAACGAGATGGGTGGTACCTTTTTTCATGTATGATAAATAGCGGTATCATAAGCAATGAAATTCTCTTTGTTTTGCAATAATCATCACTGCCCCGTTGATAATGACGGGTTTGTGCTCACGGAAGCTGTTGTGTGATCTGAAGTGAGCACGTCCAGTCAAAATATCTTGCTCAATGTGACATCAGCAGTTAAACAGGATAGTAATGGCTGATATGTTTGTTTTGTATTTCATGAAGCGGGTTTGTTTGTAATATTGTTGGTGTGACACGTCACCACTACCTATATATGCACTCATCCGTCGACAATCCAAGCCAGTGTTTCTTGTCATGCATCTCATTCCGTTACTCCAGTGCACGTAGTCATTCATAACTCATGATTCTATGTTCACATATACATGTATGTTAAGTGGCGCAGATAAACCAGTCTACGCTTGAGGTGGGAGAACCAGCTTATCACGACTGCCAACCTCAATTACGCCTGCGTCGCCCTTGAACATATACTCCACGCGGAGAACCTTGTCAAAGCCTGGTGCAGGGTCCCAAAATCCTGGCAAGCGGCTCTTGCGCACCCCACGAGGAATGACCAGGGCGGGTCCATTGGTATAAACAGAGTCGTCGATCAGGGCGGCAACGGCAGTTGTGACATCGGCGACTTGTTCGCTGGTTGTAAGGGTGCCGTCTTCGTTGGGGATACCGTATTTGGCACTGAGAATAACGAGGCCGCTGATGGCTACCTGCTGCTTCTGGCGGCTCTCGACGGGCAGCGCGAGGAGTGTAGTGATGTTGTCTGCTTCGTACCGATGTCGAGCAATGGCGACAGGGGTTCCTGTAGAAGAGACATCTGAACGAAGGCGACGATGAGATCGCGAAGTCCGTTCACGACGACGATAATTGAGGCCAAGCTGTAACGCTGCGAGTGCGGCAAACGGTAGGGCACCGGCCCAGAACAGCACACTAGGTCCAAGGAGCGACCGCGGTGCTATAAGGAGAGGAACACTGAGGCGCTGGCCGAGTCGGGACCAGTAGACAGAGAGATGGAGATTATGCAGACTCATACCGACTTCAACACCAACACGCGCAAAACGGCCTACAGACCAGAGGTTGCGGAGAGCAAAGTATTGGTCTTGGAAGGTATTTGAGCAGAGCTCTGCCTCTATGCGGGATGCTAAAGGAGCACCGGGGTCTAAAGATGCTGGAGGAGTTTGGAATGGCAATGTCAGATCTTTACTATAGCGTATGGCGCCTGCTATGGTAGCGGGTGTAGCAGAAGCTGCAACAGCCCAAGTTCCATGCTTGCAGGAGTTAATCTCGTAGTCGAGGCCCCTTATGCCACCCTCGTCTCCAGGAGAGTCCGACGAACCAGGATCGGGCAATCGGTCTGCTGATCCTGTTCGGAAGCCCAGTTCCAAGTTGGGAATTGGCCCAGGTGCTTCAGTGTTAAAGAAGTCCGGGTTTATTTTCGCATCACGGGAAAAACAGCTAGAGTAATCGTTGGAGCCAAAGACCCAATCACCACTGTCTGCCCGCAGGAAGCCTGTACCATGGCGAAGGTTCTGGTAGAGTCCGAGAGCGACTCGGGGCTGAAACCCAGCAGAGTCCCGAGAAGATCGTACGCTGGCCTCGGCTACGGTGGGCTCTGAGTAGTTGGGGATTATGAAGTGATGGTATAGACGGCTGGTCACAGAAAGTTCAGGCAAAACATCTGACTCAAGCTCAACTGCTGTCTTGATCCATCTGAGTTTGGTGGGAGACCTTGCAGGTGATCGATTCAGAAACTCCTGTCGATATCGGAGGGTGGCCAGTGGCGCAAATTTGTTCTCGACAAGTTGTAAGAGCCTCTGCCTGGAAATTGTCAAGGGCAGAAGAGGTTGGTATCGATCATATAAAAGAGATGCAGGCACTGATGAGAGGTCTTTTGTAACACCATAAGCCGATCCAGTGATGGTCACAGTAGGAGTAGCAACGTGGATGCTAGGTTGTAAAGGGCTCTCAACGAATTTCTTCTCGTCTGTTGAAGTAAAATTCTCGATTCGTGTGACTTGGGGCTGTAGTAGTTTCTGCAGGGCAGGCACATCGACTGTGACGGAATGACTGAGAGCAAAGTCGAGGATTTGAAGTCTGGAGCGGCTGTCTGGTGAGCCAGAGGCGTCTAAACGAATACCTAGATCGGAACTTGTGTGTATTCCGTTCTGTATCCTGTTCCAAACGGCTTCTTTAAACGCCATGTCATACTCCGACTTTGTAGCTCCCACATCGTCGACTTCTACAAACTGATCCAGGTCGTACTGCGCCCGTCGCGCTGGGTCAATGAGTGTTTCGAAGGCATCCTGTATACGAAGGAATTGCTGACGAGCAATTGGGCGCAGATGCTCTGGGTAATTCTCCGGATAGAAGAGAATGAAGAGGCGGTAGTATGCGCTTCGTATCTGGGCCTGCGACAGTTCTGGAGTGTCTCGTGGGAGGCAGAAGAGGTCATAAAAGTTGGAATCCACGTCCGAATCCTCCAGACCAATAGTTATAGTATCATCCGCAGGATCATGGTGTGACGATTCATCTTCATCTTCATCTTCGTCCTCGTCGTCATCCTCGTCCTCGTCCTCATCCTCATCATCTTCCTCTCCTTCTGTCGAGCTCGCAAGAATCTTTTCGTCAAACTCGGCCTCGGCCTCGGCCATGTCTTCGTCTTCGTCTTCGTCTTCGGCTTCGGAAACACTAGCTCCTTGATCATAGATCGAGCTCGCATCATCGTCCCAGAAATCAATTTCTTGCCGTGTCGCAGCGAATTGTTCGTTGAGGGAAAAACGAGACGACGCAGCTCGCAGAGCCTGGGCAGCAACAGGGCCTGATGATAGAAGGTTTTCTTCCGGATTGGCAAAAGAGAGCACGGAAGAGTTCCTCGAGTTGCCGCGGTGGGAACGAGCGCGGGGCACTCGCAGGCTTTCGCGACGGCTATCTCGTTTGGTCATGATGAACGATGTGTGGTGTTGTAGAGTGGGCAAGTCTCCATCTGGGAGCCGCAAAGAGAGGTATAGAGAGGCTTGATTCGGAGGTCAATGGAGAGTAGAAGCAGAAACAAATCAACAGAGATGTCACCGCCTTGGCCTGGTGTGCAGGCAAGAATGGGAATTCGCCAATCACGATGATGACGGTAGAATAGATCAGATGGAGGCCAAGGTGGGTTGATCCATACTTGGGAGAAGTTGGGCGCTAAACTCCACTAACACTCAAGTTGCAGGGGATCATCAACTGGAGAATACCAGGCATGGCATGATTAGATGATGTCCATGTCTTTACTTGCACAATTGAGACAGCTACACAAACTAATGAGTATATCCAATTGACTCATATAGGACTTCAGAGTAAAAGCGCTATTTTCTGCACAGAAATAAGATGTTTGTCTTGGTAAAGTAATTCAACACCTACACTTACATCATCAACCGTTGTTAGCCCTATTCTCGGGTCTTCGGGCAGTTCCAGATCCACGTTGCCCCATCTTTCCAGGGGACTCTCCCCAAGACACGGTGAACATGTGGCAGGGTTGGGCATGAGATGGATGTTAGCGGGGTATCTCCGTCTGTGAGTTTGTTGTTCTTTATTAAAATAATGCTTTACATCTCAGACGAGACGCAGGTGATGTTCAGAAATAAGACATAGCACCACCTGCTTGGTGTTGTCTTGAACTCGAGTCAAAGACTGGTCTCGTTAGTTATGTATGAATAGCTAAATATCACAAAGAAAAGCACAACAAATGTCGGTCTTGTCGTATGACTTGGCCCATCTCCACCTCGAATAGGAATTGTTGATTCTTGTCTAGCTTTACGAGACAAGATCCATAATACTGTCGTTCCTGGCAACGCTGTATCTAGTCAGGTCTACCTCAGCATCTAAACAATCCCTCAAAATCTTTGAGTTCATGCACTCGATGAGTATGCGAATCATCGACTGCACTATTCACGATGTTATGCATTTCTCGAAGCTAACCTAGCAAGGGTTCCCCAGGGTCAGGGGTGATTATCCATGTTCTTAGTGTCTGTATTATCACCACCACGTACTGCTTTCTGCAAACTGTCGTGGAAGCGTGGAGATGCTATGGCATTAGTAAAAGTGTAAGTAACCAAGAAGGTGTTGCTCAATCACATGTGATTTATTCAATTAACGTCTTGGTCACGAGTACGGCCAATGCAGATCGCTTCGGGTATGACTTTGTTACCATGAATGGCCAAGATTCATAGCTAAAAGGTCTGGTATAAGATATACTTCCTTGCAACAAATTCCAAGCCAACGGGGTGTATATGTCAGTTCTCAATCACTCTCAGTGTGATTAAATCAGCTCCTTGTATATCCCAAAGACTGTCAAAGACTTACAGCCGAGGCTTCTGATATCGAAGTATCCATACTCGTAAGTCAACATCTTTTTTATCTTGCTCTTCTTCAATTAATGCAGATATACCTGTAAATGATGTTGAAACTTTGATGGATGTGGTTGTTAATGCATTCTCTCTATATCTTCATTTCCCAAGACAATGTCCTCAAGTTTGAGTCAAGCAGAAAGGGGTATCGTTCCTTTTCACTTGGTCACAGGGCCCGAGGATTTCTATACGGCACTTAAACTGCAATTAACCATATGTCTGATGGTATTATAAAAGTACCGAAACGTACTGTCAGTCCTGATCTCAATCTCTATATCGCATCTACCCCAATCCAACTTGGAGCAAGGGGCCAGGAACCAGTTAAGATGGCCAGCCAAATGCATCTCTTGACGCACGCTGAGCCGAGCTGATATAGACCTGATGTCCTCTATCTTCTTTGTTACAGCAATAGCTCTTTGAAAGCAGCGAATCATTGACCTTCTATTTATGTAAACGTGCCATGGTTCGAGTTGTGCATATACTGATACGCCATCCTACATGCACTTGACTGACTCCTAAATAGTAGAGCTTTCTTAGATTCAGGAAAGATATTTGACATTGGGGGATACTTAGAACTCGCTATATAAGGAGTGTGTGCTGATATGACGCTGTCTTTTACTTGATGCGATATCGTCACACATTCTCACATTGACAGTAAGATGTGGTAACCATGTTTAACTTTTTAATAAGCCTTATAGGATGATAATATTATTAGCTGCCAGATTCATAACTAATCAGAACTTCTCTTCGTGTTATCACCGCTTCTAATCATCAAACCAAGTGCTATCAAGCTATGTTTCATACATCTTTAGCAGCCCCCGAGGATTGATGACCCTGCACCCCCCAAATCTTCGAGAACTTTTATCAGAAACTTCCAATTAGAAGATCTAACTTGATTGAACTTACCTTCCTGTAAACTTTTATCGTGTGTTGTGGTATGCCATGGTATCATCAGCTGTATCCAAGACTCCCTGAGGCCACGAGACATACACAGGACACAAGCAATGACTTGTGACAAGTTTTCTAGATGCCGGCAGACGCCTCTTCGGTATTTCTTTACACACTTTTCAAGATTCATAAGAGTACATATGACTGTGGTCTATATTTTGCGTTGAGCTTTCCGCATACTCTGGTGTGTCGCATACATAAACCCCAACATACGCCTTCCACGGTTTTACTCCATGGCAGGCAATTACAAAGAAATAGGTGCATATTTCCAAGGCTTGGTTCTACTTGTTTCACAGGTGTGTTTCATTCTTTAGTATCTCTATATTCGTCGCCACGTGTGCGTTTATAAGGTTGAGCTTATATGGAGATGTAACTGCTCACCAGCCAGTGTTGAAATGTGGTGGATGACATCCTTCTCGCTATGATACAGCTGAACTCATCGACTCATTATATATGAAGATCACTTGAATCTCAGGGCCGTATTGGGTCAAGCTGATAGACGGCTCATTGAACCATAGAGTTGGCGTTGTTGACCAGGCTGGTGTGGTGTCTAGAAACTGCAATAGGAACCCTTGAGTCTGGTGTTGATATGAATAATCAGGTCTGAGTGTTTGGATATTACCTTGGAATGTACGTATCTGTAGTTAGTTCACTCCCCATCAATGACGGGCGAAATACAGGATACTGCTACTGAGTGGTTCTACTATAACACCTCAACTTGCTAGGCTCGAGTCTCAATCGGATACGACTCAACTCTGGAGACCATAGAGGGCGCAACATAGGACAACAGATAACTTTCCAGTGATCTCTAGCCTCAATATCTAAGCCAAGCTTCCGTACTTGTGTTCTGCTGAATGATCTATAGCCGCTGGCAAGCTTGATGTACAGTTAAACCTAGACACTTACACTACTAAGAGCCAACGTAACTATATTTGAGAGGCGCTTTTTTACATGCTCTTTGGCACCTTGGACCACATTACTTACTACAGCATTTTGGTACTATTGTAATTCACTTACACTAATGTTTCTATATTCACATCCAACATCTCAAAGCACACATCCCCAACATCAAGTCAAGTAGATTAACCTAGACCCCTGGAAGACGAGTTGGTTGCACGCAAGTACTTAGCTGTCAATGCATGTAGACAGCGTCTATCACACCTGTCAAGAAGTCAGTGTCAACCTCGACATTGTCGATTGGGGCCACGACAACCATGCTCAGCGCATCGGAGCACCAATCACAGCACCAACCCAGCTATCGGGAAGCATTGCACAGGGCCCTGGCAGGAGATGGAGGGAGCAGAGGAAGATAAATGCAGGCATTTTAATCAGGGGGCGCTTCTTGCAACCACATTGGACGGGCCGGCCCCTGCTGACCAGTCTCGGATTGCAACGCTGACTGTCTTTGTACGGAATCCTGTTGGTCTTTTTTGTCTGTTGGCCTTCCTATCTCGTCCATGCATAGATCGGTCAACAGATGCGTGAAAGGGTTGCAGTATTGCACAGATGGACTCAAAGGGGAAACGACAAACGCGTTTTAGCTGTGACAACAATAACAGAGATACAGGTCAATGATTCTACAGGCAGCGGCCCGTGGCATACGGAAACAGCTGCAGACACGATCGACGGCATCTCGTTCGACATATCCGCGGGCCGGGGCGTTGAACCTCTCTCTCTCTCTCTCTCTCTCTCTCTCTCGCTTGCCCCGGCCTCGAGGAGCGAATTGCTTTCCTCTCACACTCGACACTGAGCCAGCCGCCGCGAGGTCAGGGCGTGTTTCCCGTCCTTTTGCGTAACGTGGTACAGCGGCTCGTGAAAGAGTCGGACAGCATGTGTACGATGGGAAACCACGTTACTCAAAACGGGCGATATTCTGCAATGCGCCATGCAAATCATCCTGTGTCAAGGCAGCACGAGATGTGACTGAGACTGATTCGCAGCCCTACAGAAATGCAATGCGCTGAGTCTGACAGTGCATCGTTATCAGGGCAGGGATTGGTGTAGACAGCAACTTCTGCATCGCTATTGCATCCTAGTACATAAAACATAACCAAGAGATCCCAAGTTTGCATACGCTACTTATCCAAGGCTATTTTCAGTTGAGCAAAACACCCCCCAAGTCAAATACAAAAACACCGCAAATGGGCAGGTTTTTCCAAGATTTCCATGTTCATCTTTTCTTGGCAGCAAAAAGAACGATATCAATCGCCGATTATAAGTCCGTGATTCGTTCGCATGCGGGTCCGCTGTCCGTGCTGTAAACGGTAGTCTATAACTTTAGCTTAATACAAGGATTATTCGCCCTTGGGTACGCGGGTCTGGATAGTTTCAGCTGCAGTAGCATCCAGGACATGTACAGATAAAACAATATCAACTCATCATAGCGTGGGTATATTCTCCTCCTCCATTGGGTCAGTAGTTGATGTCCAGGATCATGGGTTTAAAGAGAAGCGT
This sequence comes from Fusarium graminum, assembly GCA_013266165.1. Taxonomy (NCBI): domain Eukaryota; kingdom Fungi; phylum Ascomycota; class Sordariomycetes; order Hypocreales; family Nectriaceae; genus Fusarium; species Fusarium graminum. The sequence continues at coordinate 35,899 of JAAGWP010000339.1, forward strand.
CAACACAACAAATGTCAACAAGAATAAGCAAAAATAAAGTGCAGTCAGCCACATCGGGTCAAGCTGTAAGATCAGTCGACAATGGATGTCGCAGAAAGAGGGGAAGGAGAAGAGGAAGAGCCAAAGACCAGAATTATCCTGGTTACCCTATCGGAGATTTCAACATTTCGGATATCGATCTTTCCGATTCATGGGTTTTTGTTTGTTTACTATCCCCCCCAAGCGTCGAATCAGACAAGAGATAGTGAATACCACTTCAGCGATAACCTGTTCAGATCCATGCACAGTCGCATCGTGGCGCGACCTACATATTCGATGCATGTACCTCTTGCTTCGGGCTTTGCAGAAGTTGGTAAACAATGCCTATCTCGTCTTGCACGGCAGTCAAGAGGCGTCATTGTGTTGTCAGCAATAGTTCAAGCCACACTAAAAAGCCTCAAGCCATTCCGCGATTAGAACACACTCTATGACCGAAAACAACAAACTCCAAGTCTTGCATGTGTATCTATCATGAGCCCCCTACTAAATGCGAATGCTTCACCTCGGTTCGTTCGGCACATGATTTGATATCCTATTCTGATACGACATGTTACATTGCATCGTGGTTAGAGTTATTGAAACAACATGGGTGCCATCGCAGAACCGGGGATCTCGACTTTACAATCAAGAAAAGTCAAGGGCTAGCGTTGACAGCGCACGTTCTGGGGCTTGGTTAAGTGATACCCAGGCGCCGTCCATCGCGGGTTGACAAGCAGAACACCATGGGTAAGGTGAAAATCGGCTGATATTGAGGGATTAGTCTCCTACCCTGAGCCTTGTTAGTGCATCTTGAGTTGAGGCTACGTTGCCACCAAGCCATTCAAGTCACTGGTCTTTTCCGCGCTGTTGATCCAGCCACGTCCAAAACTACGTGTGTTGACAGGGCCTCTGTGTTAGCGTCTCTAATTCGAGAAGCATCCCCGTTGCCTCATGACATGAAAATATATCTACAACTGTCGGAAAGAGAAAGAAAAAACATTGAACTTGGTTGATCGATGATTCTCGATTCTCGATCACGATCACAAACCCCACAAGCACCTAAATCTCGAAACCTTGCGGGGATGAACCAAGACGACGAACCGTATGACCGCCGCACGAGCCCTTGCTCCGAGCAAGGACCCCTGGTCAATTACCTCAAGTGAGTTCAAATTGCGAAAGCCCTCTGATTGGGGGATGGCCACCGTAATCATGACCTCGAGTTTCGCCCTCACAATCTGGTCAGGTATGTGGTCTCTACGAGATTCCGTCGGAATCAACAACGGCTCCGCGGCCCGTTGTTGGGGATCTTACTATCAATGAGCAATATCTCCGCGAGACAAAATTGGTTCAACCTTTTGGTCTCGCCTTGAACCCCTCATTTCGGTGGCTGCTGTTGGAGATTCCAGCTTGGCTGGCAAGGTTGCCGAGTTTCGTGTCTCAGGAAAAAAGCAAACATGAAAGGTGTATGGACCAACCAGAAGCCACGATCCAATCTCGCCGTCAATTCTAAACAAGGCCATACCCTGTCAAACTTGCTTGCGCCATTGTCTGCCAGCGAATCGAGTGATGATGCCGTTTACAGCTCATCGGCCCTGGTCAAAGCTCTTTTTGGACACGCAATGTCCCTCTCCGTCACCACATACCGAGAGCGTCCGAAGGCTGATTGAAAAGGTTCATCTCCCGGATTGATCTTGTCAATCAATTGATCCACGGCGAACCCGTAAAAGCGCCAAACTATTGAACCTTGCACCACGTTCTTGATAATGCCATCAACATTCCCACCACGACGGTCCAAAAACAGCAGCGTTCTTATGCATAGCACGGGATCTGCAAAGGGGACCGTTCGCGTAGACAATCAAAACTTTGATTCTGGGCGCTGATAGGGCGCCCGGAGGTGGCCTTCTTTCACAGCCTCCCACCTCCAGCTGACAGTCTGGAAACATTAACCCAACTAGGCAAAGGGAACTTCCATCAGCGATAGCTTGGTAGGTTTGGTAGGGCAGAATTGCAAGCGAGGCGGCGTCTATCAATCTAAAAAGAACAGGGGTCGCACCCTAAAGACGAACCATTGACTGCAACTTATCGTCATGAAAATGCAAGCAAATAGTATCCAAACCTCTTTAGGAAGTCTCCAACTTCTCACACTGGGACATCGCCTCTTGGCCTTCGGTTTGAGATCCAAGATCGTGGGTTCATGGTCAGCAAAATCCCACCCTTGTCGCATATGCCTCTTTCGGATGCATAGGACATCCCACTCGGTGTTTCCGCACCTTATCTCCATGTTTATTGTTTGTTGTTGTTTTGAACCCCACGACACGCGATACAAATCCATCGTCCGCAGCAACATAATGACAAGACATTAATGTTTGCCCGCTTCAGCATGTGATACTTGAGCCACGGAAGTGCATGATAACTTGACTTGGATATGTTTGTAATAACCTTGTTTCTCAAATCAAATCCTTGCTTGACCTGGCGAAGGTTGGCACCGCGACCACCTCAAGACATATGAACTTCCATTCGGAGATGCTGACAGAAATGTGAATATGAAAGCATCAACATTATCAGGTGCGGGGAAGTTTCAAGTCCCAACATTTCTGGCATAGTGAGTGTATCAGACTGGATGTTACGCACAGCAAAGCCGAACGTAGAGACTGGGATGATAGCCAATGATATCGCAGGAATGTATCCCCGCGAAACTAAGTCAACAGTGGGTACTACCCTGGAGGGGTCGTAAAACATAGCACGTCCATGTTCAAGAACTTCAAGATACATTGCCTGGTAAACCGTTCCTGATTCCCGTCAAACACTTGAAGGGGGATGGTTTGCATGAAATGAAACTGTGAAGGCCCAGGTACCATAGTAGAAAAGACGAGAGCCGTAACATAATGGGAAAGCATTTCTGACGAGCATCAATGCCACCGGAAGACGATCCAATGGCTAGGTTTTGAAACAGACACATAAGACTGCTGGTTGACTTCAACCAAGAATGTATAGCGATGCCGGTGGCAGAGATCTCAGCAACCAAGTGATTCCTCAACGGAATGATGATCGCGAAGGTCCACTGGACCGAATGAAAAAGCCAGTCACAACTGAGGCGGTAACGCAACGAGGGTATCGTGAAATCTCTTCCGGCTCAATCCGTCCCGTCCGTACAGACTTTTCTTTCAAGTCCGCCGATGGCAATCAATCTCCAGACAACTGCCATTCTTGCGGGGACTCGGTATGAGCTACCGGGGCGTTTAACTCGAGCTTGCCAGCCGGGCGCTCAAAGTGCAACACGAGGAGTAACACCGAGGGCCATGTTGTTTGAGGCGACTTCACCACGGAAACGCTGCGTGAAAGAGGAGTCGAAGAGTACATTTAAGTAGAAAGGCGCAACCTTGAATGGGTCGAGGCAGAGATTTCTGCCATCACCACAGTCATGGACCAAAAAAAGCGAGGTTGGCATGCGGTTGGGGTTTTTCTCAACACGCCGTAAATGCCGTGATGATGTATTTCCAATGAACCTTGGCAGGCGTCAATTGACAGATAAGTGGAGTTTTTGCTCCTTTTTTTTTCTTCTTTTTTTTTTTCTGCTCGCATTTTCCCTTGCTTCAGTTCGTTGGCGGAATGAGTTCCCTTGGAGGCGTCATGGATCCATTGAGAGGGACTCTCAACCTTGCGTCGCTGTGGTGAAGAAGCGAGGGATGGATAACTTTTGTCTTCTGGGCCGCTAGGGAGTAAGTTGCCGGCAGCCAAGGCCTGCATTTGCTGTGTTAAGGCATAAAAGCATACGGCGCTGCGAAGCTGTTGATAAGCGTGCATAAGACGGGTGAATGGGAAATGAAAATACATAAAAAAGAGGACAGGGAGAAGAGAGACCTCGCAGCAGGCAAATATGGACCCTGGCATACCGAGATTTAGCGTGTCAAGACCCGGCGTGTGGGGGATAGCCATACCCTAAAAAGAATGGCCTTTCGGGCGGTTCAGCCTCATTCCGATAAGAGCACAGCAAAAAAGGTGTCCAAGTGTCGTCACTGGGACGGGAAGCTCCGCTTTATGGAAGGCTTCTGGAACATTTGCACATTAGCGCGGTCAGAAACTGGGGCCCGGCACGTGCATTCGTGTCGGTTTTGTGCAAATCTATCCACATAAATATGGATAACCTCACAACATGGATGCAATGCAGGAGGGTCGGGGACGAGACATTGCAGAAATCTCATCTCAACCTCATGGGGTACAGTACCGTCCTGTCGGTCGTAACCAAACATGGCCACCCATTGTAGCTACATCTTACGTACTGTCGACGGCACTAGACAGGCACAAGAGGGTCGAACCCATGGCCGCGGGCCGGCCTGCGGGAACAAAATGAAGAAAAAGAAGTGAAAAAACCCACCACGAACCACTTGGTGACATGCGCCAGTCGCAGGCTCCGGGCTTCAATCCTCGGAGGGCAAAGATCTCTGCCGATGGTCTCGGTTTAGAGAGTGGATGTCAGCACGTGCAACCAACGGGAGCGACGCTGTTAATAACTAATTCGAGGGGGGCCGCCTGTCTCAGGAGACAGGTCGGTCATTTGCTGGGTCCAACGCTCAATTTAATGTGATTTTCCTAGTCCGCGTCAGGATCAGAGAGCCGCAGCATCCGCAACCATGTGGAAAGTCAGTAGTCAGCAATTGAGATTATTGGCGGCGACAGCTTCACTCTGCAGCGAAAGGGTAAGGTAGTAAAAATCTGCGTTGGGGCGGACGCTGCGAGGTGATGGAGTGACCAATGCAGACTCCATCGTGACCAGCCTCAAACCGGACGTGAGTGTCGGCGATGATGATGAATTTTTAAATTTTTTTTGGCTTGGGGTTTTGCTTTCCTTTTCAAACTCCCCCTCACTCCTGGCTGTGGTGTATATACAGTCAAGTAGGTCAGTGGCTCCTCATCTCACGCGTCTCGCAGCAACCCATGCACGTGGGACGTGTTGCGAGCTGCAAATCATGAGCTAGGCTCGCGCGTTTCCTAGGCGGTCTTTTGGCGTTTATCACATTAGAGACAAGGCACGTTTAAAATATAAAAAGAAAGGGTCTGGAAATGGAGTACAGTACGGGTTATGGGGGCGTCGCGAGCAAGGGGACGGGGTTGATCTTAAGGGTCTTTGGTTCAGCTACAGGCATCACAAGTGGTGTCAGCATCAGCATCAGTGTCTCGGCATGAGCGCAATTCGCTGGGCTCAGCAAAAGTGGAAGCGGAGGCGGAGGTTGCGACGCAACGCAACGCAATGCGCAGCAGGGCGAGGCGACACGAGACGAGGGATAGGGATAAGGATATGGATGCATAACCAAAAAAGGAAACACGACGGAAGTTAGGATAGTCGAGCCGACATGATGTCGTTGAGTTGACGCAAGAGCCCAGAGTCAAAGCAACGCGATCCGAGACCATGAGCGGACTTGTCTCGCACCCTTAACTTGACTTAACCCTTAACTATGCAACCTAACGCGCTCACAGACGACAATCTATGTCAACCCACGTCAGGGGACAAAGCAAAAAGAGGCATCTAAGAAGAATGAACATGGCCACACGAGACCAGGAGTTTTTGACTAAGCATTCTTTCTAAAGTGCTTGCACACCCCTGACGCATCGACATGCGTATCCATAGAGCCTGCGATTGGTATTCTGCAACAAGTGACAGCGCTTCTGCAACCCTACAAGCCCACTGCAGACGTGCAGTGCAGTCTTTGGAATTCGGTAATCCGCGAGCTAATCATGTGGCTGTAATCAAGCAAACACCCGTAGTCACATACGACCGAGGTTATTCGGGCATTTGGAGAGACAATTCCTTTCTGGCTATTGTGGCTCTGTTCCATTTCATTTCCGCAGTCTTACGGGACTGTGAATGAGACCAACCGGTCTTAGCAGAGCAATATTCAGGGCATAGATCAACAACAGCGTCCGAAACATGTTCTGGTCAATGTTCCATCTCTGGGGAGACTGTCACTTCTCCAGAGGCAACTGTGAAGATCGGATACTGGGTTGTAACAAATTTACACCTCTCATCCGTCAATTTGACGATGCTTGAACTTGAACTTGAATTTGACTGGTGAATGCGGGGACAGACGCTAATGTCACCTTCTAAGCCTTAAATGGAAATGTTCCAAGGTGCAATCGCGCCAAGTTCCACGCCTGCCCCATTGATAGCTCGGCGTTCCCCCACTGGGCTTTGAAGCAGAGCCATGGTTCCTACGTCACATTTCTCGACTGCATGTGAGGGAAGTTGAAACCTGCATCCTGGAAGTAGGGGATTGATGAGGGAGATATGAGGCCAGGACATCAGGAGACAAAAACCCGGTGTGTTGGCGTGGCGATGCTCCCAGTTTGCTTCCAAGGCTGGACGTTCAGGGTGAAATATTGAATCTAGTCAGACCATTGACGCACTTTGAACGATAGGTAAGCCACTTGCTGGGATATGGATTATGGGTATGGGTTGGATGGATCACAGCCAGTAGCGTAACGACCATAGCACTAGGTTGACTTGGGTGATTGTCAGTCGCGAATCTGTCACGAGTTGAGGACTGTAGTAGTGGTCGAGACAGGCCTACTCTACTCTGTAGACTTTGCTCTGGTGTTGGAATTCAGGGACCAGCGAAGCCACCAACTAGCAGAGCAGCTAACGTGCTGTAGCAGTCAGCACTGAGCAGCCTCAATCTCGTTTGTTTCCTCCAGGAGGATCTGCACGAGGAAAGTGGCTCATGCTTCCGCGAGACGTGGCTTGTGCCTGGTCTTTGTTCAGGCCTCCGATGTTTTATTTCTTATTTAGCCCTGAAGTATCCCAGACAATTGTTTTCACTGAGCCGGGGAACACCGAGGCAAAGCAATGGGTTTTATCCAGATACTGTGACTACGTCTCCGGAGTTGCTGCTTCTGGCGTGAGGGGCAGAGATCGTCTCTCGGCCGGCTAAACAATTCAGAGTTTGAACCAGAGTAATTTACTAAGGTAGCAGACCAGATTCGATCACGGTCGATACAGCAACAGCACGATAGACCCTCAAGTGCGTCATGATGGTTGCTCAAGTCCAACCTCGCGCATTTAGGCATCGCTGCTATGAAGTGCACCTACATGAGCCGCAGCCCAATTCCTGTCATAGAATCATCACCAAAATATAACGAATGAGGCATGGCATAGAAGATCTACAGACTGGCACACCACACGCCATGGTTCACACCAGATCTGGGTATCTTGACCCTTCGCGTCGGGAACAGCCAGGGGATCCTAGCCGTGGTTCCTGGGGCTACCCCTCACTGGCGTCGAGCCGGCGCATGTGAGAAGTGAGAAGTCATGACATAAAAGAAAAAAAAAAGAAAGGTAAGAAGAGAAAGACTCTTGTACGAGACCAAGTTTCGATCCGCTAACTGCTTCTGTTACTTTCTGGAATACCGGGAAACTCATCATAGTATCAGCAACCTCATTTCCAATATCATCGCCCTTGCCTTGACTCAATCTCCGACTCTGCATTGGCCTCAAGTGGAGGGTTTATGTTAGATATCGTCGATCCAGCTTTGCCCGTTGGACCTTTAGTTTTTTCTGTCAACTTCTCGAGGGTGCAGCTGCAGCTCTACAGGGTTCCGTCCACTAACTTAGCCTGGCACTTCATCTTGAATTTCTCGTTCCTTTCTCTTCTTCCTACTGGACAGACTCTAGTTCGCCCAACCACCTGGGTCTGGTCCCGACATGCGCTGACTCCAGAGTCTCAAGAGTTGCGCGTCTACGTCGTTTCATTGGTCACAAGGAACTGCGTCGCCATTTGACGCGAGCGCGTTAGATAAACTACGCGCGAAGTCGACGGGTTAATAAAGGGGTGCAGCTCTCGCAACGTGCAATGTGATACTTTCCGGCCTTCGGGTCCCAATTCGCGATGTTTCCTCTCACGTATGTTCGTGCGCTTCTTCGGCGTGTCTGTATCTGTGCCTGTGCTGTGCCTGTGCCTGTGCCTGTGCCTGGTCCGAGACTTAGACCTTTGTGTCTTGGGAAGACCGATTGTGGGTGTTTCTTGACGATCTGACGTCTAACTGCATCCTGCACACGAGCAATCCTCCTACCTTGGTGAGACTCGGGGGGCAAACAGGAGTGCACATCCCCTTGGGCTGAGGCCCAGCCAAATTGCATATTTGTGATAACTTGGACGGGGACTGTGGGTTGAATGACAGTAACACCGAGCACAAGCGGCTGAAAATCGGTTTCACGGACGTTGACATGAATTAGCACGAGGGGACAAGTGCAAGCGGATGTCGAACCCTGGACAAAAGGCACATTCCTATGATGGAATCACCACGGAGCTTTGTGTTTCGTACGCCTCTTGAAGCCCTGACTCGGTGGCAACTCGCTATCTGGTCTTTTGCATCTGGCGTTTTCGCCTGTCGACTGGGCAACTTGTGGATGCTCATGAGTAAACTTTTTGCTACTGACTGTGATGACTGACTAACACTTGCATGGCTCTAGTATAAGCACTGCGTCACTATCTTCACAAGTGTCTTGTGCCCGTCCAACGTCTTATGCGTGACATTTTATTCAACCATCCCATCCTATCCCATCCCGTATTGGTACATGGGGAGCTGTGGAGAGTGCCAATTTTCCCCTCGTCTTCCCTTGCAGCAGCAAATTGAAGCGGCAGCATGGGATGGAAATGAGCATCGGTCGATTTTTGCCTACCAGCAGAGACCAAGCGACAGGCAAAGTACAAGGCGGGAAAGATGAGCGCAAATATCGGTGAAGCTGTACGAGGCGCCATTGTTAGCCCTGAATCAGAAATGTCTGGAGGAGCAAGATCCATGAGGAGAGGCAAGAGAAAAGCCATTTGTGGTGATGCTACGAGACGTTGATCAATGTGATACTGCAGCAGAGTTGAATCTACTGATAGCCTCCACTGCAGTGCGTGCTTTGCTTATTACACCCCAACTATCCATATCTGCAGCGCTATAACAGCCGTTGATTTGGACGTTCAAGGTTGGGTCCAAATGCTAGCAATACCTAGCGCCGGTGAACGTGCTGCCACTACACGGACTACCTCGTTACAATAATCACCAGTTTTATTACTTGCATTTTGTAAAAGTGAAAGTAATCGCCAAGCACCTCCTTTTACTAGCATTTCATTATACCCGCCTTACATGGGTGGCCGATCAGGGAAACTGAGATCGTCTATGAGATGGGTCGGATGCGTGTTGAGATCCAACCGATTCCTCGCATCGGGCGAAATGAGTTCGTTTGCGACAAAATTGACAGATAGTTGATCGAGTGGCGTCTGGTACTTATTTCAATCTCGAACAAAATGCTGGCAATAGTATCGTGCGAGGGGTTGTGTCTGGAACAGGCATATGAGGCTTGATGGCGAAAGAAAAAAAAGCTGACAACTCACAACTTAACCCGAGGTAACTAACTTGCTTCGGTCGGCAGGTGTCCGATGGGAACGGTAGAACCTAACTTACTTCAAGACTGACTCTGACTTGTGTCTATATGTACGTACGGATACGCGAATAGTGTCAGATTTGTGAATGGCGTTGACAAAGCGGAGTCGTTACGGAGTAATCAGCAAAGTTAACCTACGGGCCGACGAATAACGATGCGTCCGAGGACCAAAGCGGCCTTGGCAGTTGCAATTACACGCAGAGCAACCTAACTGCTACTCCTACTGCAGATTGTTGCTCCGTGCTGTGCTTCCGAGAACCCCAGGGCCCAAGGGTTCTAGCAGGGCATAAAGCTGACAGCGTCTCACGACTTTTTACTAGCTACTGTACGGATACATTGTATCACGACCGAACGGACCGTCGCCCCTGAGCCTGATCCTGAGCCTGAGCCTGAGCCAGGCAACGCGTGGAGGACCGCGCCGACGAACTAACACCAGGGCATGGCATGGCATGGCACGGCGAGAGAGCAGTTTGACGCTTACAGCTAGATATCCGTTAGTCATGTGCAAATGGCAGCTGCACAGCACTGCACTGCACAGCATAACACCTAGACGAAGCCAATGAAACGAGAGGTATCTCAACCTCTAATCCGAGCCCAGGGCTTGTCTAGCGACCCGTAGTCCAGTGGATAGATTGAAAAAAGTCAAAAAAGAAAATCATAGACGGCTTTGCCTGTGGGGTCCTATGGTACTGTTACAGTTCACTTTGACACGGAGACGACGAAGAAAGCAAGAGATATGCTCACCCGTTACATGCATGATTAATTGGCCTTAATATGGAGAAGCGCGACGCAGTCAAGTGATTGGCCGAGGTTAGGATACGGCAATTAACTCGACCTGAGAACAACGCGGGCACCTACAGTAAGAGCGAGGGCTTTCGTCAGTTCATTACGGATAGAGAGCCCTTTTAGTGATCCCCATAGGCCGAGACCTCTGTCTGGCAACGCCTCAAACCCACAGGGAGGTTTTCTCATTTCTACCTCCCGGAACAAACTGGGCTGGGCTGCTGTCTAAGATATCAAGATTATTAGCTTGGTACTGAGTTCGATCGGTTTAGTCTTCTGTGGGTTGGTCTCGTCGCGGTGTCGCGTCGCTACGGCATGGGGACACCAAGGAACGACACGGTTGTCGTGAAGACGAGACGAGAATGGACGCGATGATGGCTTCACGTTCCCGTCGCTACTGCAGAACTTGTGGGCAGTTGCAGTTGCAGTTCATGGGGGGGGGCTAACTTGGACTTGCACACGCATTAGCTGCGCCGAGGCGATTCTAAGTTACTCGTTACGGAGCTTTGTCCCAGCCTCAGCCATTGCAGATGATGACGAAGTGGGATACTTAGGTCGGCGGGTTGTCTAAGTTACGGGCCCGTCAGACTGCAGAAGCGTCACCTTTTGCAGGTATTCATGACACTCACTGCCACTGTACGGGAATCCATGTTTTTGAAGCTTTGGGAACCGGAGCAACAAGGAATGGTTCTCTTTAGGTCTGATCTGACAGTTGCATCTCTGCTATAATTGGGCCATGTCAAGACCCCCGACCCCTGGACGTCCATCTGCATATTGATGCTCTCATGATTTATGTTTCGTTTACACCAAAACCAGCCGGCCATCGTTGTCACAGCCTGTGCACTGACTCGACGGTCTACCTCAAAATGACGATGGTTTCGGGGCCGCGGACGTGTCATCAAGACTTCATCAGCCATGTCTTGGTTGCCATGATATAGACCAGTGATGCATGCAAATGTAACAGTCCTTTACAGCTGGTGTCTACCGACTCGCTGTGGTGAGCCTGCGCAGTGCTCTCCTTAATGGGCCGGCCTTGGTTGTTGAATGGACGCACAATGGATGCTTATTAAATAAACAAAGGACAACGACAATGGGCCGCTCACGGGCCTACTCAACAAGGCCGTTCTTGACGGCCATAGACAGAAGATCTAAACAAACAAATATGTCGTGACCTATTGAAATAGGTTGAATATTGATAACTTGTTTATTTAAAGTACATGCAGAGTCTTGAGACATTCAACCCGAACTTGACAGCATTCAACAAAATAAGAGACTCGGCTGAGTGCATCATGAAACCAAGAAATTGAAGCTATCTAACTCGGTCGAAAAGCGTGAGCCCATTCCGCAATAACTCGATGAAGCATATAATTCAAGATGCCTTGTTCCGACGACTAGCAGCCATTGTTTCGCATTATGTATCAGCCAAATGTCTCTTGTGATCGGACGAGAGGGATCCGAATCATGAACAACTCGATCTATGACCATGGTGAATACCATCGATTGGATTACAAAGTGATAATTCTCGATAGTATCATTCTTCCTAGTCTTGACGCGGTCATCACCCATTAATCCCTCGTATTACGGTTTACACTTTTCACATTCAGATCTTGATCTTCGGTTTTTCTTCTTACATGCGGTCTCACACGCCCGTCTCCATTCGCGGATCCCTGCCTCAAGCCTGCGCCATATTTCTCCAGCCAAAAGACAGAACACGCTACGACACGACACAATTGGCACAACTCGCCAGGCCCAGCGCAGGCTCGACACGCTTGATACACGCTTCACACGCTTCTCCAGGTGCAGGTGATTGCTAGCGTCTGCCAGAGAGTTGCTGTACCCGTGCCTTGCACGCCCCCATGTCCTATCAGACCGTCCGTCTTGAGCAGAGCTGAGCATAGCATAGCATAGCACAACTATGGGCGGGCTTCTGTTTATGCTACCCGCCCTCCACTCACACTTCAGATCCCCCTCCTGCTCCCAAGCCCCCCCAAAGCACAAGCTCAAGCTCAAGCTCTCAAGCTACCTACGTTTAGTCCCAGCCTCCGAGAGGAGCGTTCCTTGAATTAGGTGAGTAGTGAGGTCAAAGTAGCGTAAGTCAGCCCGCAAGAACAAATAACAGAGCCAAGTGGCATTCTACTTGGCGAGATTGGGAGGATAAGGATCAGGAGAGAGAGCGAAGAAACGAACTTGCTTCGTCTGTATCGATTGTGGAAAAGAAAAAAAAAAAAAAGCAAATGACAGGTTCATAATTGGTAGATTAAAGGGATCTATCGTTAAAAGCAATTCGAAGCTTCCTTTTTTTCTCTTGTCCCAAACTGCCAGGACAGGCTCCTCTTGTTAGGTGGGCGCGCGACCCGGGTGTGCAACTCCTAGTCCTAGTCCTCCAGTAGTGGCCTCCTAACAGGGGCCCGCCGTTTTTAGGTACATCCACCCGCTGTTGCCCAGCGCACAGTTACCTGGTCATAGTACCCGCAAGCGGTACCGGTGCCAGGAAAACCATGGAAGGTTTAGCACTGTAATTATTTATGTATGTGTATAGTGGAAGCAAGGACGAGCCCGGGCAGCACCTGCAGGACCCGACCTGCCCTGGTGAGGCATCCGCGTCTGGGCACACACCCGAGATCCTGGCACCCCCAACACACACTCGCACTTCCATACTCACACACACTCACACTCAAGGCTCATGCTCATACTGCCACCCCAGTCCTTGGCCCATCGCCCGTGGGCATGGATTGGATGGGTCCCATCCCATCCTCCCATCCCCGACCATGGATCTCTCCTCTACGCATTGCAGTTGGTTAAAACTACTCTGCTCGCGTACCTCTCACCCAGTCCTTTTCCCTCCTCTCTATCCTCCTCTTACTCTTACCTCTTCATCCTCCCTCCTCCCCTCCTCCTCCCGTCTTGTTGATTCCCTCATTACTCTCATTCCGTCTTCCTCTCCTGACACGACCACAGCAGGCCTGAAGACGCTTGAGACGAGGCGAATTTTCATTTCAACTTACCGACTCCAATCTCTCTCTCCCTCTCAAATCCCACTCCAATCCTGCCCTATTAAAAGGCCAGGACCTCGAGGTTGTGAGACTGGATCAAGAAACAGGCCGGACTTGAAAAGTGAATCAAAAAGACCTTTACTGGTATTTCACTCTTCTGCTTCCACTTTGCCCTCTGTAATCCTTTCCCTCAAGCTTCTCCTTCGAATCTGTAAAATTCCTCGGTTCATCCCAGGAATTCCAGCCCTCAAAGCAACTCAACTCAATTCACTCCCTCCCGCTCCGCTCCCGCAGCCGACGAAGCCAAAGCCTCATATCGAAAGCGCCCGCTCCCTTGATTGATTCTTTCATCCAAAACGAAGGCCATCTCTCACCCTGCCCGAAACTAGCTATCGAAAACGACTAGTTTGCCAATCAAATCCCCTGAATCAAGTGAAGATTGCAGGTTATTCAACACTCAATCTTGCACTACCCGGAGAATTCCAAACCACGTACCATAGTCGGAATTAATCACGACTTACTCGGTTACGTCCTGTCAATTGATCTGTCATCGCCCCATCTAGAAAGGCATTCAAGAACGTTGGGAAAGGTATGTCAATGCCGTTGCGGCAACGTGCTACATGCAAGGTGCAGTACTGAAGGCATATCATTATCTAACCTTTTAACTAGCTGCATGCCGAGTGTTCATCCGCATACCGCTCTCTTCTCCACAGTCAACTCGCTTATTCTCCTTCCTTGAAGATTATCCTGTGGGAGACGTTAGCTCGTTATTCCTGCTCAATCCCAGGGACTGTCTCATCTTCTCGACGAGCTCTGTCCATCTTTCAGACGTGGCGGTAAGACTCCCTCCTCTCCCCTTGATACCATACCCGTGCCTGTTTATGCCTGTGCTCGTCAGTCGATTTCAAGGGATTGTTGCGTCTCGCAGTTTAATACGCCCAGTGAGGTCACGGGCTTGGCATAATCGAGATTCGGCATTATCCACTAGTATCTGCTAGTATTAGAAATTTATACTGACGCACATGCCACATTAGAGCCCTTGAGTCGATTTCGTCTTTAAACGGCCCCCTTTCCAATCCCTTTTCTTTGCCTCCACTATCTACATGCTCCTGGTCTTGTTACCAACCACGTTCACTCTTTTCATTTTCTTCCACGTTCTTTAATATCTTAATATCCTAATTCATCGGTTTGCATCACTCCTTTTTGCAATCGACCACACTCTCTCTTGCGCAATTATCCGACCATAAGATTCCTGGCGAACCAACAGTCTCTCCTTCGACATCGCGTCACACCGCATTATCACGAACCATCACCGCCATTTGACCAATCATCAACTACCACCCAACATGGCTTACTCTCAACAACAACACGACGACACTTACTTCGTCGAGTCCGACGAACCTCGTCACAGAATCACAGCACAAGAAGCAGCGCGAATGATGGCCCGTCAACGTCAAGACATCATCGGCGTCGAGCTCTCCCGGTTAGCAGGTGACGAATACCTCGAGGATATCATGCAGCATATGCGACAAATGGAGGTATGTTGAGATGTAATGTTCTACTGCGTCTCATTGGCTAACCATGTATAGGATGAAACTCTACCTGACGCTTCACTTATCGATATGCAGCGCGAAATCCAATGGTTTATGCGACCCTACCTAATTGACTTCCTCATCGAGGCTCATGCCGCCTTTGGACTGCTACCCGAAACACTCTTCCTGACTGTCAACCTCCTCGACCGATACTGCTCTAAGCGAGTCGTCTACAAGCAACATTACCAATTAGTTGGATGCGCCGCGTTGCTCATTGCTGCCAAGTACGGTGATAAGAAGGACCGTGTTCCCCAGATTCATGAGCTCAACAACATGTGCTGCGGCCTCTACGATGCTGGCATGTTCACTCAAATGGAGATGCATGTTCTCAACACACTTGACTGGATCATCGGTCACCCTACTGTCGACTTCTTTTCTCAACTCATGATCGCAGAGGAGGGTGACGATCAGGAGGTTGCGCACATGGCTGCCTACCTCTGCGAGATCGCCTTGTACCACCGCGACTTCGTCTCAACCAAGCCTTCAGTCATGGCCCGATCATCACTGGCTCTTGCCCGAGCTATCCTTGGACGCACTGAAGTTAATGATGGAGGATGGGACCAGACAGAGAACGTCACTTTGATCACTCTGTCGCATCACCTTCACCAGCCTTCGCCCACACTCGCTCGCAAGTACTCCATCACTGGTTTTTCTCGGGTGTCCCAGAAGCTGGCTGAGTTTATGGCTGAGCAAGCTGCCATCGCTCGTCGAGCTGCCAACCCTGCCACCCCCCTCGCAGAACCCATTAACAAGCATACCAGCAATATCTACAGCACCCCCTCAAAAGGACACAGCGCGATGGGGTTCGATGGATACCTAACTCCCCCGATCACCCCAGACGGTAATTGCTTGATGGGAAACCACAACATGGCTAAGGAATCATACATCGCACCTCCTCGATGCCCAGTCACACCTACGCCTCCTCACCATGCGGCTGTATATGGTCAACAACACCAATATGTCGGATACGTTAACCAGCATGGCATGAACCAATAATGCTCTCCATGACAAATATTGAATCGACGCTTCGGTCACCACGTTCTCTCATGCTTCGCAGCATGACTTACTTCATACTATCTTTCTGACATTCTATTATCTGTTCGAAATCATTGCTTGGACGCACAACAGAATGATCTTTCATAAATTTACTTGGCATTTAGCGACTGCTTTTTTCTCCTTGCGGTTCAACATATTTCATCAACATCAAGTCTAGCGGCACCAAAAAAAGGAACACTCGGATCATACCCTTTTCATTTTAGCAATTTTTGCGCAATATTTTTTCAGGCTCCATACGACTTGCTCTCCCGGTGTGGAAGGAATCCACATACCCTAAGAGGACCCAAGACAGGTCGTCGATCGGGTAAACTGGTTGACGACATGGATTACATATGAGGAGCCTGGCCGACCTCGAGGCGGATATGGGAAAAACAAGGTCGAGATTGCACCAGCACAGGTCCCTCGCGTTGGATAGGAAAAAAGGATACCCCCCGGATATGGGACATAGGTGGTCTATGGACCAACCAACTTATTAAAACAGGGACGATGGTGTCAAACCTCGGTCTGGTACGATGAGGTGGGCCTACTCTTCACGATAGCAGCGCTACGTCTGCAATAATTCTTTCAAAGGTGGATGGGACGGCTGTACATAGTGGGAAGCCAAATCAGTGGCACCGAGGGCGTCGTCTCGGGGGAGGATTTTGGCATTAACCGTGCCTTGTTTGGATCTATGAAGTCAGGCTAGTCCCTCTCTTCGAAACCCCCGTCCTGTGTATAGGTAGTTGTACATGACAGGCACAAAAAAAAGAAGTAAAAATTCTTTAACTTGAACTGTTCCAAATCGTATTCATTTCTTACATGGTAATTGTCTAGTTCGTGTGACTGTCAACGACGAGACACAAGCCCACCCGTCATTCTGTGCTCAGATTCAGCCACTGACTGACTTTGTTTGAGTCTGAGTCTGAATCCGATGAAGTGGAGGCCATGAACTTGACGTCAGGAAATTTCTCAGTGTGGAGTGGTTGTAATTTCGGATCTCTGCAACCCAAAGACGCCAGCTGGCCATGGCGTATTTTCTGTCCCAACGGCGCTCCATTCATTCTACATTTCTCCTGTAAGAGCCCCTGACTAGGAGACGTACACGCATGGGACTACTGATGTAGGGCATATTGTTAGCATGTTATTCGCATTAGCAGTAATGAGGGAGGTTCATAAGGTTATGGTCTAATAATAGCCACGTTAATGCCTGGGCCCTCCCTCCCCTGGACGTTGCAGCATGGCATCTCCAAGATTGCGCCGCTACTCATTGGCTGCGGGCCTTAATGCAGGGCTGATATTCCAATCTTTCTTCTAGTCTATTGAGTCGCTCCTCATAGTGTCAGATCATTGAAGCCTTCATTCCTGGACTGTGAGCGAGGTGTGGTCACAATACCGACAGGCTTCATTCCTGTGGACCAGCATTCTGGAATACGGGTTTCGGAGCGGTAGTTGGATGCATGTCTCATGAATCGCAAGCGATGACTTTACATTTTTATAGCTTCTTGGCCGTGCCTTCATCGCTTGTTGTGTATAATGTTGGTGGTTGTGGTATGTTATAGGGTATTGTTCTGCTCAGTTCCGAGACATGTAATTAAGTTGCAATCGCTGACAACCTTGAACCCAAAAGACCTGAGTTTACATAGTCGCGAAGGTATTGCGTGCTTTCGTCTTGACTTTCGGCACATCATTAAGCTAACAAGGACCATGGCTCAGGTCTCACAGTCGGTGTTGTTGATCAAAGGTGTAAGTTTACTGATGAACAGAGTGGACGTCCGCTGAGGGTGACATTAGTTACAATTGCAACATACCGGAATGCTAAAAGTAGACATGAATGGTATCCATATACTAAGGGCACAGATGCATGTACAAGACCCTGAGTAACGACAGATCTATGATCTACTCACCGCATTGACGAGGCGAAGAACCTCCATCCCATATTGTATTCTCAATGTAGGGTAGCAATAGTGGCATGCAAGTGTTGACTCGGCCGAGAGCGACATGCATAGTAAATTGCGACCCGCATTAAGGTCCGTGGCTGGGCGGAAATTAAAAACACCGCGAACAAACGCGAATGTATTAAAACAACACAAACACAATAACATCCCATCCGCGCGCTCACACCGTCTTTTCATATCTTGTGAATATGAATAACTATTGCTTGGTGAGATTAGATACAACCCTGGCTATGGAAGGGGGGTGGACATGAGTGAGCGCCACATTTGATCGGCACTCAGAGGCTGGGGGACATGAACTAATACATGAACTAATGTAGGGAAGAGTTATACTACGAGATGCAGGCTCTTATTCGCTAGTTTATTTGTGCATGAGAAATACGATGGAATACTCCGTAGTCAAAATCGATCAAAATGTATATGCTATCGGGTGGTGTAATGGTATATTTAATGTGGCTTTTTGCCACTATCCCTTACGGCCAGTCAATCACCACATCGCTTACAAGAACAAGCCCAACTAATGCATGTCTAATTATGGATAAGCCATCTCCTATACCAGTTGGATGGGACACTTGCCACGTCTTTGCACTCCTGTTGTTTAGCTATTGTCGAACTTACCACCAATGATTCTGTACTATAACAACAGTTTAGCGTGAATTATAGTTGTACTACTCTAGGCAGAATAACTGAACAACTCTTACGGAGTTGGCTACCCTATCATTATGGCTTTTGCCTGGAACTGCACTGGTTTCGCGATAAGAAACCTTATCTTGCCTGACCCTTCGATGGATATCCTGTTTAAATAGAGATAGCAAGATGCCCTGCATATTCTTCTCATAGTATAGTTGATGAAGTATCGTGGTTTTTCCCCCCTACATAGTACATTTTACGTCTGGTAACATGTACATTTCGAGGCATGTCGTTAGTCGTATTAGTCATCACTTCTAGCAACCTTCAAACAACGCCCAATCATCTTCTCCAAACCTCACAAGCAACATTTGCAACATATCGTCACTTGACTTTCACACCTCCCCATAATCACCTTCAAGACACCTATCATGTCAGTCACACTACACACGTCGCACGGCGACATTAAAGTCGAAATCTACTGCGAAAGTGTCCCCAAAACTGCAGAGGTTTGTAAAACATATCTTCACCTTTGCTTTGCGCCTGACTAACACATGCTAGAACTTCCTCGCTCTCTGCGGCTCAGGCTACTACGATCAGTCACCCTTCCACCGCGTCATCCCCAAATTTATGGCACAGACTGGCGCGCCCGCAACACCCAATCCTCCCGACAACCCCAAAGGCGGCCGCAGTATCTGGGGAGGCGCGTTTGAGGATGAGATCCGACCAGCGCTTCGACACGGTGCCCGAGGCGTGCTGTCAATGGCCAACAAGGGACCCGGAACCAATGGATCGCAGTTCTTTGTCACCTTTGACAAGGCACCACATCTGGATGGACTCAACACCGTGTTCGGACGCGTTATCGGAGACGAGGGCATGGCAACGCTGGCCAAGATGGAAGCTGTAGAGGTTGATCGAAAGAACAGACCAAAGGAGCCAGTTAAGATCGAAAATGTGACGATTCATGCCAACCCGCTTGCTGGTTGAGAACCGAACACTGCTCTGGAGTTATTACAACGTCATATGGAACATACCAAGAGAGAACACCTACGAAGCAACGACGACTGGTCGCACACGAAAATACCATCACGGCTGGTACATACGGTATCACAGGGAACTTGTTCCGAATTGAAACCGGTTCAATTGTCTGAAATCATCTGCATTGCTTGCAAAGCTCAATACATTCTAAACTCCAACTTTAACTTCGTCTCAGACTCCAAACTCCTCAGACCTCTACTTGGCAATTGCGTTAAGCAGACAAATCACCCCATGCACCACCGCCCAAAAATCCAAGAAACCATCCGTCCTTTACTCGTCCATCGCACTTCGCCAGTTGATCACCTCGATCTTGCTATCCTGATTTCGGATGTTCCAGGGAATGTCCTCGTCTTGGTTGGTGACATAGATCATGTCAATCCATCCCCTCGTCTCGACCTCTCGCATAAGCTCGTACAGCTCACGCTTGCTACAAGCCTCGAGATTCTTGACAGAAATAGTGACCAAAATGCCAGCTGTCAATTTTCGACGAAGCAAGAAAGCTTGTTGGTTTGGATGGTAGGACGGGAATCTCATTGATCCAGCAGCTGGGTTCTGCCCTGAGAAGATGATGCCATGTAGAGACTTCCACCCCCTGAGAATATCGTCGAAGGATGGATTGATCGTACTCTCCCCACGCTTCTTCTCAAGTCTCTTAGCTTGCGCTTCCTGGACCGCCATTTTATGAAAAGCGGGTGCAAGGTCGGACGGATAATCACGATTGGGAGTGGGGGTCAGCTTACCTTCAAGGATCAGGTGTGCTTGCACTCGGTCCGCAAGCATCTTTGCGTCGATGCCTTGCTCGTCACACATGCACGCGGGCATGAACTGAAGCAGCTCGTCCATTGTGTACTTCGCCTCGAACGAACCGTTGGCGATGGTCAAGCAACCGCTCTGATCACCGGCGGCCTGGCCCACATTGGCCTCTCTGTTAGTAGGTCGCTCTAGCATAAGTTCCTTTCTCCACTTCCCCAAAGACTGGATGTTGAGTTGGAACAGGCGACGCTCTGCACCAACTTCATTGCTGAGAGGAGTGCAAATCTGTAGCCCACGAGGGGGTTCCTTCATGAACGCGACGGAAAACATGCTGGGCAACGAACCAACGGTTTGGCGATGTGTGGGATAATGGTGGAAGAGTCGAGTTACTGAGTGATATTCCTCGACTGGCTCTGCTCGGAAATCTTGGTAGAATCAACAGAATCAGCAAGGGGGTTATCAGCAACTTGCGATTGTGAGTGATGAGGATGAAAAAGCAACGAGGAACTTGTCGAATTTATATACACAAAACCTCTGATAGTTTCTGTTCTTCCCAAAAGACAATATCTTTGTTCAGTGATCCTGAGTTCTTGACAATACCATTTGACGAGCGACAAGAACACGGAACAATCATGTGCCCGAGACGTTCCAACAATAGTAAAGTCAATAGTGAAGGATAGTTTAGTGACTCATGCAAGATGTATTCGAGGAACATACCGGAAGACATGGCTGAAGCTAGAATTGATGTTAATTGTAAAGATGTGAACATGGGTCTGGGTAGGACCATATACAGCAAGTTACCTCAACCTTTAATTGTTCAACAAAGAACAACAAACCATTACCGAGCTGTTACTTCCAAATGCCTGTTCGTAGAAGCATCCCCTCAAGAACTTGATGCAAAATTTCTCCTCGCTCTCGGCGGTCTTGTTACCGCCATGATAGGGGGACTTGAAGCCTCGTCGGCGCGATTATAACCTTATTTGATATCTCCGACATAGACCAAAGTTACAGATAAAAACACATTAAGTTAGGGCATCGTCTACAATGCCCTCAACCAAGCTTTTCTCTCGATATAAAACAGTGATAGCCGCGCTGTGCCGTGAATCGGCTTCACCTCTTCCTATTATATGCATTAAACGTTATCACGAATTATTCCATGGTAAGCAATCCTCAGGGTACCGTAACGAATGGCCGTTTTAGACCAGATAACATAAAGCTTACGCAGTGTTAGTATAAGATCGTGCTTTTTACCTAATCTTTATTTACCCCTAGCTCAGACAGTCAAATCTTCTGACACCGTCAGCAACATAGAAGATTGCTAATTAAAAGGATTAATATTCGTGCTAAATCGCATACATCATATCATAAGGCGCGCGGACGCGACTTGTTACGGCCTATTGCCATATCCTAACCTAATTGTACCGTGCACCTTCATGATCTCCCCCGAGTTTCGCTCACGGGTGTCTATATCTCTTTTTTGTTTTTCCTCCTGAATGTACCTCCCTAAAAACAACAACAGCCGATCTAGGGCTGTTAAAACGCTGAATCTAAAGCAAAGTTGACTTATGTCATGCTTTTAGAACCCTCTAATACCACTGGCATTGACCATCCGTTTGGTTCATCAACACCTTTGAATGAAGGATGACTCGCTTTGTAGGCGAAAGAAAAGTATGTAATAAGCAGTAGTTGCGACAAACGAACTAGTGGCTTGAAAATTTTATAGCAAGAATTCTAGTACTGGCCTTGGGATTCTTCGAGCGAATAAAAGTATGCTAACCCACGCGTTGTCTCTTAGTCCCTCGATCAGGTGTACTTTCTAGCCGCAGATCATCACGAAGAATTTCCTCAGTGCCTGCAGGGCTAGGGGTGTTGGTGTTGCTGGCGTGGGGCATCATGTGTCCCGGATGTAGTTGCGCCTGGTGCTGATGGTTGGGATCTGTGTCAAGCGTGAAGTTGAAATCGTTACCATCTGCACCGTACTGAGTGTCGCCTAGGAATGCGTTGCTGTCGAAGAACTGGTCGAAGTCTGCTGACTGAGGATCAAAGTACGCCGCGTGCTCATCGCTTAACCCAGGAATGTGCCCAGAAGGGCTCAGCGGCCCGAGTATATTTCCAAGCTCGCTGATCTTTGCATCCTGTTCGCTTTGAAGGCGTTGGAGTTGATCCAAGTCCATTTGATTGGTATTGATCTCGTTCAACGAAGGTGGAGCCATGGGGGGTCCCATGATAGGGGAGAGCGAAGGCGCTTCGACCGGTGGAGGAGAGACAGAGGCGGTGGTAGGCATAGTAGGCATAGCCATATGTGAGTTCGATGTGGGGATTTGGGCAGCGGGAGGAACTGGCGTAGTAGAATGAGATGCCGGGGCGGGAGTTGACCTATTGGACGGGGTAGAAGAAGATTGTCCAGCCATAAAGTTCACTAGGCTACTTCGTTGAGCGTTACTCAACGTGTTGGGAGCGTTAGCGACAAGCTCCGCTGCCTCTGGCAGATCCAGGCCAGAATTGTTGGTCGCATTATGATCGTTAATGATCTTCATCATCCGCTCGTGGGGATTTGTCTCCAACTCCTGGCGGAGACTGGGAGAAGTTGTGTCAGCCGGAGAGGTATCATGAAGTTCCGTGACGTGACCCATTTCAGGATTGTGATGGCTGGCGGGCTGATAAGCCGAACTGCCAGGCGTAGATCTGTTTGGAGTAGAAGACGATCTAACTGTCTGGGGGCGGGTGTTTTGGTTGGGGATAGGTGGCAGCAGCCCACGAGCCCTCTTGTGAGGCGTGCCGTAGGTGGCAGGGTCCATCTGTTGAATAAAGTCTCCTAGGTCGACTACATTTCCATGCTGGGCAGATTGCTGATTTTGACTCGTGATCATACTCGAAATGATTTCGCTAACGTTCTGCGAGCTACCTTGATCCTCCAAAGTCTTCCTAAATACGTTGGCAAGGAAGTTGAGAATTGCGTTAATTGAGTTCTGGTGACGGTCGTGTTGGTTCTGAAACATAAGGGCCTGGTTATAAAGATCGGTGTTGTTTCTCTGTAGTCGATTGATAGCACCAAGGATAAGCTTCTGTTGATCTCGAACCTTGCTCAATTCCTCTCGAATCAGAGACATCTCCTTCTTAGGTGGGGGCTGGGATTCGCTCGCTGGAAGAGACCGCGGAGGTTGGACAATCGAAGGACCCAGGCCAGAAGTCAAGATTTCCTCATTGACGCCCTCCTCCTCACTGTCGTTTTCGCCCTCCATACCCTTCGCACCCTTCTTAGCCTTGCTGCCACTCTTGGGCTTGTTGATGAGCCACAAAAGGTTTGGATGTCCGCGTCGGAAGTACGGGTTGGAGTATTCACTTGGACTCTTGTTTTTGCGCTCACTGGCTCGCATGGAGTTGTCGGACAGTCCCACGCGTTTGTGGAAACCGTACATATTGAGCTGTCGAACAAAAGAGGCATAGTTGTTGTGCTTGAACAATTCTGGGATCAGTGTTTTGGCAAATTCATCCTCATCAAGCACGATAAAGGAGTCTCCCTTTTCTGACCAACGAATCAGGTCCTCGTTCTTGCGCTCTTCCAAAAAACTGAATATGGTTAGTTTGGTTGTAGAATTTTACACGGATAAAAGCTTACCTGCTGAGCTTTTGCACAAACGGGGGAATCTGCTTGCGCTTTGCTTGTGCTTCTCTTTTAGCCTTTTGGGCCATCTCCTCCAGCAATTCGACATTATCCGGCTCGTTGACGTTTTCAGGAGGATTTTGTTGAAGCAAAGCATTTTCATCAGCAACAAAATTTCCCCATGGTTCAACAGCGCCTTCGAAATTCCGTGTGTTGGTGGGAACAAGAGCCCGGTTCATTCCTCGTCGAGCAAGTGTGTTTGATGGAGTCGGCACAGGTTGAGTGTACTGCGGCTGCGTCGGAACCAGGCCAAAAGAGTTCCCAACATGTGCATTTCCATCCATGAGCCCATCAGCACCGTTCATGAAGTTCGAAGCGTCCCCCATGCCATTCCAGCGCAAAACCTGGTCGCCCGCCGCATTTCCTGTTCCCGCGTTGTATTGTTGTTGCATCTGCTGCGGTAGCGGCATCATAGGTGATGCTCCCGGTGCGGCTCGTTTTCTAGGGTTGGGTGCAGACATGAAGGTGACTCTAGAAAGTCAGCGCTTCCTTCGAAGCGGTGAATATTCGATTTGGGTGGATTTGGCTGTTACCGATGCCTAATCCTGTCGGGTATGATCTCGAGTGTTATCGGCTACCTTGAAACAGTGCGCCTTGTCGCCTTGGCCGTAATCGATCCACGCAGTGTCCGTTTAAGACTAGATGATATAAAAACTTAGGCAGTCTTAGGACCTGAAACCGTGCTCTTTACCCAAAGTAATCTTTATTTACCCTTAACTGTCAAGTCTTCTCCCTGTAGTCGGACTCAAGACGAGAGCAACAGAGTATGGTGAAAGCGCGTCGGATGGGAGAGTCGAATGGGTTTATCGCAAAAGCCAACAATTGAGTAAAATTGTTTTTTGAAGAGGCACAGCCTTGGACATCCGGTCGCGGGGTGATGAGTAAGAATGAGCGTCGAGGTCGAGGACAGCCACGCGACAGCTCAAGCTACGTGTACGGAGCACGCGTGGTGATGTCAAACAAATGTTAATTGCGAAGCGCGTCTGGCGAAGTATGCACGTTGAAGAAAAAAAGGCTGGGCGGCAGCCTGCGGTTTGGTAGTGTCGAATATGCCTTGGGTCTATATAGATCGAAGGAGGTAGGAATCGGTAGGGGACTCGCCCATTCTGGAATGCAGAATAATAGGCGCTCCGGTAGGTGGGACGGCGGTTCGAGGGCGCAGCGGTACCGACGTCGCGATTGAATATGGTGGTGCAGTTTCAGTGACGCTGATGATGTTGAAGATGATGGTCGCGCTACGTATGGGTCCTCCGGAGCATTTGCAGCGGTCGGGTTCGAGTGTCAAAAATCTGTAGACCAATCAGAGGCACGACGATAGCGTAATCCCCATATATTCACGTGATGATAAGACGAGATAATCTCGATCTCGAACGTCGATAGCAGCCACGAATTTTGAGCCTCTTTTGACAGTTAACGGTCTAATTTTATGGATTTCAATATTGCACCACTTACGGCTATTGCGCAAATGGCGCTTCATTCTTGTAAGTATTTCCCTTCAACTCTAGTGGTGAATCTGTCCTGGTGTTGTCGACATTCATAATCCCATAATCACCGATCGATCGGCACATGACAAAGTGGGGACGGCAGTTACATCTAAAATATCACTTTCTTCAGCAGGCAGGCATTCTACGTTGGAGGGCTACAGGGTGTCAGAAGATTTGATTGCTTAGATCGGGAGGAAATAAAGACCAGGCAAGTCAAAACTACGTTTTCGACTACAGTTGCCCATGGTTTTCTGTCACCTAATCCAAAGTCGTCATTTCTTATAGGAAGGTACCCTGAGGAGGGACACAGTGAGACCTGGCGTGATGTATTTATGCTGGGTATGGTGGACTGGCTATTCCTATTATGGTTTTAAACTTGACCTGTAAGTTGCAACGACCAACAGCTTTCAACCTCACTCGGATCTATCTACCTGATCTCTCTTCGTCTCCCTGTCTCCTCGTCTCGCTTCTCGCTTACTTTGCTCCTCGTCCTGCAAGCGACGCGGCCTGGGCCATCTTGGCATTTCTGGCTGCGTCTCTTGCTTGATCCCACGCTCTTCCGGAGTTGCCCTGCCGAGCATCCCTCGCAGCCTTCTTCTCATCCTTGAGAGTCCGAGCCTTTTCGCGTGGGTCGATCACGACAAGCTCTTCCTCCGCCTTCCTGCGGTTGCTTAGATCCTTGCCCAGTTTGTCCGCTGCAAAGCTTAGAGAATGCGACATCCATCCCTCGTCATCGCTATCCTTCTCCCCTTGTTTGTCCCAAGATGTGCAGCTCTGGCAGTTAGCAATGAAATGTAAATCGCATAGCTCGGCCTCTTCATCCTGGGTCTGTGCGTCCCCGTCGTCGTTAGTAACTTCCCCGGCCGAAAGCTCCTTTTCCTTCTCTGGTGGCGCCTTTTCCAATCTCGACCGAAACGCCTCGAGCATGCGAAGGGTCTTGGTATCCTCGTTTGCTGAGGTGTTAGCAACACCAGGCCTTCGCTTCCGCGCTTTCATCGACGTTTCAGGGATCATAGATTCCAATGCAGACTTCTTTTTCTCCTTCACAGGTTCTTCCGAGTGGATCGTACGTCGCATCGATGCCTTCAGCGCGGCCATCTCCGCGTTGGCTCGTTCCAATGCAGTCATACGGGGGGGCTCCGCCTCAGGTGATTCGTCCTCCATTTCTCTTTTCATAGCCGGGCTGGATTTCCGATGAACCTCCCGGGGTGGCTCTTCAGGGGTGATCTTCCTTGTTTCTCTGGGTTTGGTTTCGTCTGCGATTGGTGATATCTTCTCTGGCGCTGGTTGCTTCTTAGCTTTTGGCTTGGATGATTTCTTAGGAGCTTCGATCTCCTCCTCATCTTCCATGACAATTCTTGTGTCAAACTTCTTCTTCTTGAGCACTGGCATATCGTCGTCGCCTTCCTCGTCGCCAAAGCTAAGAAGTTGTTTGCCGCCTTTCCGCTTCTTCTTCTTATCCTTAGTTGTCGCTGTTTTGGATGGCGCTTGAACAGCAGCTACTCGAGATCGCTTTTTCATATCATCGAAAGGGTTTACCAAGATTTCTATCCGTTCGATCTTGGTTGGGTATGCTGGGCGTTCTGTCGCCTCGTCTACTTCTCCCTCACCCATTTTCGCCATATTGTAAATAGTATCGCCGGCAATGCGGCCAAAAAGTGTATTCTTCCCATTGAGTTCTTCGGCCTTGTCTAGCGTAAAGAAGAATTGGCTGCCATTCGTATCCGGACGCGACTCGTTGGCTGAACCCAGCAGACCTCGGCGGTTGAACTTCAGGCGCGAATGAAATTCGTCCTTGAAGTTGATTCCTGTTGGTCCTGCATTCTTCCCTAGGCGCTGGTCCATAGGCCATGGATCTAGGTCGCCGCTGAATGCGCCTCCATCGTATATAGACTCTCCTCCGTTGCCAGTGCCTGTAGGGTCACCACCCTGTAAGATGAAGCCGGGGACTAATCGATGGAATATAGTGTTGTCGTAGTAGCCATCGAGGGCCAATTGTAAAAAGTTGCGACATGTTAACGGTGCTTGTTTAGCGAATAGCTCGACGGAAAGCTCGCCTCGCGTGGTGTGAATGATGACGGACGCAGTGGGCTGCGGTTCGAGATTATAGATCGCCGACATTGCGACCCTTCAAATCGTGATGGCTGATATTAGATGTTTGTCGTTGATGTTGTAAAGTCCAAGGCGCGTGTGATGAAGATTCAAGCTTGGAAGAACTAAGAAGCTCAATGCTTGCTGCTTGAATATCTAAAAGACCCACACCTGGCCTTATCGATAAAGAACAAGACACTAGAGCGCATCATTAGCACTAACAAATGGTTCGCTAAATTGCTTCAATACTGCTCGTCGCTGCTAAAATACTTTGCGATAAGCCAAGCTAGCATGTTGTCTTAAAACTTTCAGTCGCATAAATAAATAAATAAATAAATAAATAAATGAAAAATGTTCGGAATTGTCTTTCCCAGCCAAAAACATGGCCGTTGGTACGTCTTGAAACCTTTTTATCCACGGGATTGCGTCCCTGAGCTACGAACATTCAGTATGATCTTGCAAGCATTTCATCAACTTGGCCTGTTCAAGGAACTGATAGCGATAGTGATTCGAGCAATTCTAAAGTTCTTGAGCCAATGCCCGGAAAATTTCTTGTATATTGGAATCTCTGGTCTGTCATGGGTTGTTTGTTATCTTAATACTCACTACCCATCCATCTTTTGCTTATATGAAAGCTTCTGTAAAGACCGCCTATCATCTTCATTCACTTCGAATCTCCCTCTTTGTCCTGGTTTTGGTCGGAATATATGTTAGCTACAATTCTTCGATCGCGGCACCATATCAGCATGAGGACAGCTAATCTTTCGTTAGTAATTCACCCTCTAGCTAGAAGCAAGATGCTCAGTTGGAGTGGTATGAGACACATACACTTTATCCGGCATAACAAGTCTTCAAAGCTGCCTGCTATAATGACACCAATGCCATCATGATCATGAGATGTTCTACGTAGGATGCGAATACTTTAGCCTGTGCGATTATGTTGGATATTGGAAAGTAGACTAGAAGTATCCTTCGACTATATGCACTGACTCGACCATCCGATATAAGCCAAGCATGTGGGTACAAGGATTCATGGACATAGGAAGAATACTAGGGAGGATCTTGGGAGCCAGCATAATTGTAGCAAAACAACGCAATAGAGGTTACGACAGCGAAGCCGTCAATGACACAGCCATAGTGAACACAGAGCATTAAACCACTGCTGGAGCTTCTGAGCTATACGCCCTCAACAGCTGCGTAGTATGCATATAAAAAGCAGTGGGAGGATGATTCTTCTTAGTAGCTCTATAATCACACCATACCCATGAGCTTAGCTTGGGGGGGTGCGTATTGTGAAGCATCAGCGGATGTCGAAGTCATGTTGCAGCGGTTATTAAACAGGATTTTGCATCATTGGGCCTTGTTCAATGCAATAAGCAACGTTGATGATGTCCAGACAGTTATGCTTTATTATTCCTATATTGCCTTACCATGTCGTTATATACTACCAGACCCTGCTCTGGCAGTGCCAAATCTGTATGACAGTAATTCACTGCTGAACACTCCACTCCTATGAGCAGTTTGATAGTAGCTTGTTATTCTGATGTTTTCGCTGGCTTCCTGTTCATCTCTAACTCCAACCAAATCTTAGTTCTTGCACGTTTCTTCCTCATTTTCCTCACTCAACTCAGCACCGCAGTGACTAGATTGCGATTCTCGACTGCAGTATTTCACTGTGATTCAACACATCACCACCATATTACCGAAAACCTCTATCATCTGACAGTGCTTTACCACTATTTCAATCTTCCAAGGTGCTTTCAGCGCTGGCTCTTTCTCTGTCACGGAGAAGCTCCCTCAGGAGTGTCGAGACCATATCGCGTCCTTTCTTGGAAGGAAAGTCCTGAACAACCTCGTTCTAGTTTCGAAGGACTACCTTGGCTACTTCACTTCGGGCAACTGGAGCCGAATTTTGCTTTCAGGTCGGCCCTACTACTTTACGGACAAGCTGAAGGATTTCATTGCTTCAAAGCCCAGCGGGAAGCACCAGGTCATCAGGTACGGTGTTTTCACATTCAAAGTCCCCAATTAAATATTCATATCGTTTTCTAGGAAGGCTACCATTCTTGTTAAGCCGTTCATGAATTGAGGGGCATGGGACTGTGACGAGCATATCATCCCTAAGTCAATTCTCGGTGAACACTGTCCTCTAGTCATCCATGCCGTTTCACAAATGACCCTTTTACGAGATCTGGTCTTGAATCTTGATGCCCTGGACGATGAACAAGCAAGCGAATTCTGCAAGATTTTGAGCACAACCCGAAGATGGGATACGCTCAAGTCTCTCACTGTTTCCGCCGCAGGAAGTATCACCTGCGCCATCCTCAGGCACTGCAATGCTGAGGTTCTTGAAGAGGTTAATCTTCATGCGTGGACCGATACCAAAGAGCACTCCGCCTTGGTATCTATGTACTCTACCCTTGAGTCGCAGCATTCCCTCAAGAAGCTTGGAATATGCTACCATCGTGATTGGAACACCCCACCACGGTCGGCACCAAACGGTCAGATAGCAGGCGCTATTCAAGCTACCAAAGACTTCTCAAACCTCACGTCACTTTCGATCTACCAGGAAAGAGGGGGGTGTGGTTTGACAGAGCGTGGACCTGAATACTTTGTAAGTACACATCCACAAGGGTCCTTTGCTTTTAGTCCATGCTCACTTCTCATGTAGGATGAGCTATTGACTATGTTGTGCGATCGCTTGGCCGAGACGGCAATCAACGAGTTCCTTTTTCCAATTCATGAGCAAAACCTTCAACGAAACTTCATTCAAGAGTCTTTAGGGCTACCCATCACCACTGGTTGGGTGTGGGACCCTGTAATTGCGGAATATGGCATTACGGGACCGACCGAAGGCGAATTCAACGAATGGTTTACCAAACTGGTCTGCCGCATTGGTTCGGCCTGCCCTCGTCTTCGCAACCTGACGATTCCCATTCGCGAGTACCCGTTGCCTGGAGCTGCCGAGTACTGTGCAAACAACTATAACAATTGCTATGTCTGCACCAGAGCCCCTAGTGGTACCATGACAATGGGACGTGATACGGTTCCCTTGTGTTGGAGACCAAGATTCAGGTCTGATGATTGGTAACATGGTTGATTCTCGAGAGATCATGACATGGATTGAGATGCCGATTGGGGGAAGCAAAAAGGAACGTTTGATGAGACTGGGACTCGAACCCAGGAGGATTGCTCCACCAGGAAATTGGTGTTAAGGTTAACCTTAACCTGGCGCCATAACCAACTCGGCCATCTCACCGAGGAATCTTGAAGACCCGCTTATGGAAATCATGTTTGCTAGCCGGCTGATAGACGCTTGCTGAGAAAATCAACAGGAGTAGCAAGAGTATCTTACTCAGTTCGTGAGGTTGTGACTGATGTGGTGTGTGCTGTCCCGTATCTTATAATGTGATGTGCTTATGCCAGTGTTGTTGGAAAGTCTTTTGCTTTTTCCTTAGACTCTGAGACATTTGTTGAACTTGCATATACACAGTAAACTCAAATTTGACGAGACCGCTTTCTTGGGAATTTGGTGAGACATGCAACAACTTCCTATCAAATGCAACATGAGGACTGTTATGATTTACGTAGACAGAATATTGCCGAATAGTCTCATTGTAGAGAGAACTCATCACTTCGGCGATCAATGTACCGCGTCATCCCAAAGATCAGGAAACATCTCATTCAAGGGGGTGACCTTACCCCAGACCTCTCAAGCCTTGACCGATTTCTCTGAATTGCCCATGCTACTTCAAAAACAAGAGAGCTCTGGTCCAAGTCACCAAGATCCACCCTTAGCTTCTCATTTTCCAATACTAGACATGGGTGTATCTAAACTATAACGGGCGGATATATAGTTGTACTCCGTTCTTTACTCACAAACGGTCGATAACTCTACCTCTAGGCCCATTCACTCAAAAGCAAGTAATCCTCAACCTCTAAACTATAGCCAACGTCTTTAACAACTGTTGGCGATAACCTCACTTACAATCTTCAACATGACATCACGCCCTGCATCTCCAAATCCCCAAATCCTCGCCCTTCCCGAGGCCGACCACTCTTGGCGGGCTTCTCCGGCATTAGCGTGCCGTCCACTGCAAGACTGCCCCGTAAAACCCCTGGCTATCCCCCGGGCTGCAGGTGCTGCAGACCCACTGCGACAGCTGCGCGAAATATGGAATGGAAGGAAAAAAGTCCGGCCTGTGGTTGGTCGCAAAGTATTTCCGCCCGGCCCGATCGGTTGATTCCTTGTTGCTATGCTGCTTCTCGCATTGGTATTCAAATCTCCCCGTGTCCCAGCTTTTTTTCTTTCTTCTTTACCTCCTTCTCCTTCTCATCTTCGACTTCTTTCTCCCTCCAATTCATCGCCCTTGATATCCGTCGGCGATTCATCTGTGTGCTTAGACAGAATTTCATTGGAACGGGAACGTTGAAGGACAGTCACTATCGAGGGACACAGACCGTAAACAAGAAACAACAATGCACGCTTCCAAGATCTTGGCCACGATGGGCCTCATGGCCTCCGCTCATGCCACGGCCATCCGCTACGAGCGCGATCTCGAAGCCAATGCTCTCGAGAAGCGAGCCGACGAGACTGCTGCTTGGGTCACAATTGACGATGACATGCAGCCCGCCACGACCTACACTCCCTCGTACACCACCGTTGACGGCACCACTTCCATCGTGGATGCTGCTCCTCATGATCTCACCGCTACTGTCTACACCTACACCAGCTGGGGCAAGATCCATACCAGCACTGGCGAGCCTCCCAACCCCCAGGCCACCGGCAAGCATGGCGAGGGTGTCTTTTCCCGATGCTACAACAAGGATGGCGACAATGCTCCTTTTTGCGCACCCTACGCCAACAGCACTCTTGATGTCAAGAAGACATACTATGGTGAGTGGCCGGTTCCATCAATGGTTTGAGTTGTTCAATTGCTAATTAATACTCGTAAAGTCACCTGGGACCCTGATTACTTCAACAAGACCAAGTCCAACGACAACTCCACCCTGATGATCACCCCCCGTCTCGACATCTACAACTCCACTAGCAAAGGATATGAGAAGTACAAGGAGTTCACCGACGCCGCTGTCCCCGCCGCTTGGGGCTACTGGCCTTTCTATGCCGACAGTGCTTACATCAAAGAAAACCACAACATCTCCATCACCCTGTACAGCAACAGCAACAACTCACTTGAGAGGACAAAGTCTTCAACTCTATACCTCAACCTCATCGATCAGGATTTCCCCGACAAGGCCAATGAGAAGCTCCCCAAGGGCCAGACTCTTGTCATCGCCCTGCCTGTCGTCTTTGGATCCCTCTTGCTTCTTATCGTCGGTGGCTATCTCTGGAACCGCAAGACACGTCATATCGGCCTCGGCAACATCTCTAGCCGCTCTCGTCACGGATACACTGGCCGTGCCAAGCGCCGCATCTTTGGTGCCAGGGACAACGGTATCCAGCTCGATAACTCTGTCCCTCCTCCTGGCGAATACCGCGATGCTCCTCAGCGAGCCCGTGCCGACAGTGATGGGCTCGGTAGCTTGGCTGGTAGCCCTATCGACCCCAACTTCCCTCAGCAGGGCTCCGCTGGTGGCCGTAATGCTTTCCGTGACGAGATGAGGAGACAAGAGCAGGAGAGACGCATGTAAAGAGAGGAGGATTGACCATAATTCTGGATATCGTGTGATTACTGGCTTGACTTTTGAGGCCATGGAGTCGGTTCCAATGTACAAATGAATAATACTGTAATGACGTTTGCATATAGATGCGGCAGTTGAATGTAACGATTTGACACGACGCATTAACGAAAAATTAACACCAACGCCTTATCTGTTGACTGCAGTCAACGTGACCCTTTTACTTAGGCCCATGAGCAAGTAGTACACTGTCCAGCGCGATACGCTCCCAACAAGACAAAAATGACCAAATTCCAGTTCCGTAATATCATGGTGAGATAGAAAAGTGTCATACGCCGAGCGTCATGGGTATTCCGAAGCCGTCCAAAGCAAAATCCCATCCCCCAGCAGATTGTAAAAATGAATGATGATCAAACCAGCAATAAGTAGTAGCAACGCCCCGTTGACACGCAAATGAGCAGATTGCAGTCCTCTGCACTACTCTATCCTTTAACTCGTTTGGCTTTTCCACCTTTCCTCTCCAGGGTCTCAATACGTCGTTTTGGTGGTGCAGATGGAGGGGAAGGCTCAGGTGTAGGTGTCTGTTCTTCTTCTATCAGCTCAAATCCAGCACAAAGATCAAGCTGGGTCTCGCCGTCCTGCAAGGGCCTCATGAAGTCGGCAGGAATGGCTGTAGCGAGCTGGCACTTGACTTCGCATTCTTGGTAGGTTTCGGTAGACCAAGCTTCATCCGCGTAATTTTTGGCTTCAGCGATAGTATAACCTGTGCTAAAACCTTCGTGATATGCGTCCGGTAGAATTACTATGGTCTCGCCAGGGCGCTGATCAACAATGCGGAAGGGGATCCCCAATTTCTCAAGCTTCTGTGGAAAGAAGAACTCGGCTCGATGGCGCATAAACTGAGAGCATTTCCCTTTTCGGCCGAGGGCCTCTTCGGCGATATCGACGGCAGTAGATGGAACCACAATCCAAATCTTTCGACCTTTGTACAAATGGTTAAGAGAAACGAGCCTGAAGTCTTCTGCGTGTATCTGAAAGCTGGCGCCGAAATGAGGGCCTGACTCGTAAACGTATGGAGTATGGATTCCTGGGATGATTGCCTTTGTGCTGTCCAGCTTATCGCCTTTGAGAGGATAGATGGGGCTTCTTTCAGGAACGCCTGCCTCAAGGCGTTGTTCGGGGGTCCATGCCGGAACATCAACACGATATCGCACGCTCCGTATCTGTTTGCGGTCGTTTTTGCGATACATCTTTCTGAGCTGGTCAATTGCCTTGATGGCAGTGACTTTGCATACTGGCCCAGTAACAGACGAGTTGAAACTGCCGACGGAAGAAACAGTCTCAACCCGCCAGAAGCTGTTTTTTTTGATTTGATTGGGTCTATATGCATTGGCAGGTACTTTTTGAGAGTCCTTTTCCGGGAGATCATCTATGAGCTCCTGTGGGAGAACAATTTTGAAACAACCGTGCCTATCAGCATGTTGGCTCCTGGCAAAGGCGAGATTAGCTGCAAAATCGTTCCACTGCTCGACAGTTGGCTTGAGTCGCAGCACTTCATGGCCTTCAGGACCGTCCCAGTCGAAGTCGATTAAGTCATGCTCGGCTGATGTTTCATCGAGCTCGGAGGGCAATTCGCTTAGAACTGAACTTGCATCGTCCTGATCAAGTTCGGGAGAGAGTGAGGGTACCTGCCCTGGTGGAGATGGTTGGTTTGTAATGATATGTGAAAAAGAAGACTCTTGGTGCATGGAAATTACAGGCGCCTGAAGACATGGCGTTGGTTCGATGACGCTTTTCTGTAGGTTGGTGGGGATTGGACCCTGCTCAGCTACAAACTGGGAAGTGCGAAGAGGCCCAGGCCCAGGCGCAGACACAGGAGCAGACATAGGTTGAAGCGGAGAGGGGTGCTGGAATTGAGAGAGAGGAGCCCGGACCTCAAGTGACGGATGTTGAATCTCCATTGAAACCAGGGGGAGAGCCCGTCTCGCTGTTGCGACGGACGAGCGATGAGGTTGGTATTGGTGAGTATGACAGTGAGTCGATGTGAAAATGAGGGTGAGTGAGGAAGACAAGCGGCGGGCGAGTGAGAGGTGAGCGTAATCGCCACCCGAACCAAGTGCCTTAAGACAGAGGCCAGAGTTTGTCAAGCGGGTGCGCCTCGAGGCTCAATATTCGCATTATCGACAGGGTGAAGCCAAAAAAAGACAGCGTCAAGGTCGAGGGAGAAGCGATGCGATAAGGGAGACGGCGACTCTTTTTTTCTGTGCGTGATTCAACCCTTGGGCAGGAGAGAAAATGAAGACTAACTTGGCAAATAGGTTGGTGGTAAGGTAGAGGAGAAGGCCCCCCGAAGTGAGAAGCGAAATACAGGCTAAAAAAGAACTAGGTGCTAGACCAAATAAGTGCAGCAGCAATTGGATGGAAGCCAGCAGCGGATAGGTACTTCGTTAGAGACGCTGATGGCCACCTGAAAGCATGTCTCCCTGGACAGAGCCTCAGCAGGTGCGTTGCACTGCTACACTTGGGGGATGCAGACAGAGAGAAAACAGGAGGTGGGCCAGACGGGGAGTTTGATGATTGGTTCAACAGATGAGCAAAGCTTGGATTCTAGCGGAAAACCACCTGCAAGGTCCCCTGACTAGCGCGGGGCAAATGGGGAAGCGAATGGAAGTTGGAAGGGGAGGAAGAGAGCATGTAGAATCTGGTGACCTAAGATAGACAGACACCGTAGTAAAGAAAATGATTGCTATAGGAGGAATAGAGTCCGTCGCATTGTTCCCTCAATTATTCCGGCGTCGCCGCCCAAAGGATCAAAGTTTTCTCGTCGTGCCAACAGGAAAATGGTAAACGCCGCGATTGCGTCCTCAGATGGACAAAAGATCGGGACGGGTAAGCAGGTGGGTGACAATAAACCCCGCGCACTACGATCACTTGACAAAAACAAATAAATAAAGAAAGCCTTACACTTAGAGTCTTGTGTCTTAGTGTCTTAGAGTCTACGTACTTCATTAGAATATTGAAGGGGAGCTTTCATATAAATCAAGAATAAGTACACGTTTTTTGCTCATGATTCAATAATGAATCTTGTTTAGAATGATCAAATGTTTTGTTACTTGCTTGAGAGCTGAGGCTAAAAAAGGATAAGTGCATGATCGGCACACTAAAAGGGGCCCCCACTTGTTCCCCTTCCCATCAACATTGACAGAGCAGACAGGGGTCTTATCAATCAGTTCTCTACTGATTGGAGAGCTTAGATAGTTCCGTCGACAGTTCTTCCGTGTGATCATTCATCACCAGAATGACAAAGTTTTAGATCTCCTCGTGCTGGTGCGGAGTGAAAGTGCTGAAATCATAATAGATGCCTCTAGGCTCAGGCTCTGGAGACACAGACCTCTCTCGATTCCCATCCAAAATCTCATCACATCTCTGCCTCAGAGAAACAAATACCACTGCTTCGAGATCTCTCTCGGCGTTTGAGAGGTCCAATGCCTGGCTCAGAGCTCGGAGACATTGCGCGATATGTTTCCCGTTTTGGGCTGAGGATTCGACTCTCGCCGCGCTCTTGATGACTTCATCATAGAGTTCGTGTATTCTGACAATCAAGATGTAGAACCCAAAGTGCTCGTGGGATAGTTTGTTAAGCTCGGTGACAGCGTTTACGCAATCACTGCTATCGTTACAGGTACCGACAAGTCGACCGATGCGTGGAGCCAAGCTGTCTTTGAGGGAAAAGGTAAGGAGTTTTTCTGGGCTTTTCTCCAGAGTGTCACAGACGTGATGGATCCAGTCGCAATCTCTCATAGTTGCTGCATGACAATCTTTGATGACGCCCCAGAGGTGCAGGTGAGTAAGCAGGAGCGCATCTTCCGTATCCAGAAAACTGAGAAGAGCGTTCCAGTGCGTGGATCGGTGCCGGAGATTCTTTCGTATATGATCTTTGATCTGGAACATCCTCATAGGGGAAACCTGAGGCATCGGTGCAACCACCACCATGGGGACCCCGTTCTCGTCCAGTTGGAAGTAGTAGTCATCTGGGATAGTGATATGTCCATCCTGTACCATGCGGTTGAGAGAAGTTGTCAACCTCTTGCGTGCTTCTGCATAGGCCGTGGCTTGGTTGTTGGAAGCGGACATGATACAGGATCATACCTAGGTAGGTAGATATGAAGCACGTTCATTGAAGAGGAAGATAAGATCCAGTGGCAAGAAGATGAAATACTAAAAGTCGGCATTCACTATCAACGGCGCATATCGAGTGTTTGCATCGTCAGGCAGTTGCATGCACTGGCAAGCGTGCAGTTACTTCTACATGTACCTTAGTAGTAGGTAGTGAGGAGACACTGGGGGGACACCTTAATGGACAAAAGAAATTCTGACGGGCTCTTCAGTGAATTTAAGTATCAACATTCTTTGTTTAATTACGTTACAACCGAGCACCTGTAACATGTAATGTAGCACTCGACAACATGATATGTTTGGCACTGAAGCTATATCCGTCATGAACCTAACAGTCGCACCCCTAAGATTGGAAAGTCAATCAAGTATCATTCACTAATAAGGTTGAGAGACAGCTATAAATACAAGATGCGGTATTAATGTAATGTCTCAACTGTTTTTCTGTAGGTGCACGTCAACGGTCGAGTGCTGGGGAAGCTATCATGACTTCTAGTTAAAGTACCCCTTGCTTATCGTTACTGATGGACGGGGCAGAAAGTGGGGGATATGATGTACAACAAGAATACTAACGAACCCATAAACATTCCGAGCACAATTCAACCAGTATTGGGTTAAATTTATCTCCAATTCCCCTCATCTTTACTCAGGTACAGTTCGGCCAAACCCCTGCTCAACTACTCCGGACTTCAGCCCTACGCCCGTCTCCGAGCCACTTATTCCCAGACACGGCGTCATACATAAAATAGGTACACAAGTCAACCCAATACCCGATTTCCCAACACACACACATTCCCGATTTAAACTATTGAGCCTAACAAATGGTCGACAGCCATGAATTCCACAGGAGAATCCTCCTCCTTGTCACAACCGGCGGTTTCACCCATGCAGGTACCTCACCTCGCCTGTTGTCTCCGTATCCCTCCCACGTTAGCTAACACAGCAAAAAAAAAACAAGCTCCAGTTCTTGAAATAGGTGCCGTGCTCGCATCTCGCGGTCATGATGTCCAATTCGCTACGTGCACAGGCCAGGAAGACTGGACAGCTGGTTACCCCTTCATTAAAACTGTTTACACAGTTGGGCCCGCAGCTGCAGAGGATGACCTGGACTTGCACTACGAGACCATGCGGCTCTGGCGCCATGAGCACGGCTTTGCACCCATGATGAAGTCCAAATACTTCTTTGACAACTTCTGGACAGATACTTACAAGTCTCTGCGCGCCCTGTGCCAGGATGAAGCTACGAAACCTGACTT
Source organism: Fusarium graminum (assembly GCA_013266165.1). Lineage (NCBI taxonomy): Eukaryota > Fungi > Ascomycota > Sordariomycetes > Hypocreales > Nectriaceae > Fusarium > Fusarium graminum. The sequence continues at coordinate 74,425 of JAAGWP010000339.1, forward strand.
TATCGTTGCCGATTTCTTCGCTGATAGTGCCGCGCGGGATATGCTCAAGCAGTTCAACATCCAATTGGCGAGTATATGGCCCCAGATGCCATATGCCATGGCGCCCGTCAGTTATCATCCTGGACAGCCTGGATTCCAAGCCGACGGTGCATTGACTTCTGAGCATGCATCTCTAACATCACGGTTCTGGAACGAGTTTGTTGTTCTGGCTGCGCTTCCAACTGTTATTCCGTGGTTGTTGTGGACGAAGCGCATGCGTGTTGATGCAGGCGTCAACTACAGCCATTCTCTCCTCCCTAAACCCGACTATCTCGTGCTGGTCAATTCATTCTGGGGACTTGAAGCTCCCAAAGAACTACCACCTCTAATGGCTCCGGTTGGTCCTATCCTCAGTGACGAGTACCCTCCTCTCGATCAAGACTTGGCTCAGTTCCTGGATAGTCACGACAAGACTATCTACGTCTGTCTCGGGACTCACGTCAACCTCCCTGGAGAAGAACTCACAAAGTATCTTCTCGGGTTTATCCAAGCTCTAGACGATGGCTCTATAAACGGTGTCATCTGGGCCATCCCTTCAAAACCTCGCTCCAACTTCGACACCTCCAAGTTCTATCCTCTCGCCGATGGCTCCATCGTCAACGTTAATGATCTTATCAACGATGCACACCCGCACTTCCGCCTCCCCGTATTCGCACCTCAACGAGCTGTCCTGGCACATCCCAACGCAGTCCTATTCCTCACTCACGGCGGTGGCTCCAGCGCCAACGAAACCCTCTTCCACGGAACACCAGTCCTTGCCATAGGGTACTTCTTTGACCAGCTCTGCAACAGTGCACGTCTCGCGGCGTCAGGCGTGGGAACGTCTCTTGACAAATCCCATGTCACACCATCTTCCATATCCTCAGCCATCGCAAATATTACCACCGACGCAGACGGTTCCTTTGCCACGAATGTGCGCCGCATGCAACACATAGCAATTCTCAACTCGAAGCGGAAACACCTCGCCGCTGATCTTATCGAGGAGGTCATGATAGACCAAGAGCTTCGGTTCCGCAAAGGCGTGGAGTCGAGACCGATGCACCTGCAGACAGCAGACATGCGCATGTCGATATGGAAGGCCAGGAATTGGGATATGTGGTTCATCAGTCTGACGGGCCTTGCCGCTGGCGGATTTGCCAGTTGGTGGTTTGTAACAGCTGGGTGGAGGAAATTACCTTTAATACTAGCACGATCTGTAAGACTTGGGAAAGGTTTCGCCAGAGAAATACTTTTTAGTCATAGGTCATGATCAGTCTGGCCTGGTTCTATAACCACAACATGTATTATATAAATGTCGAGTCATATGAAGAGGGCATCATAGAGCGAAAGCTTCTCTTCTCAGTCAGCAGGATAAGATGATTTAGCCATCTTAGGCATATATAAAACTCCTTTCCCACTTTCATCCTGTCAGTCACATATATTCTGTCAAAAATCAGAGTAATTGATAACATTCCAATTCGTCTATCTCTATTAGAATCGTCCATCGTGTAGTCTTGCTTGAACTGGAGGACATTCCTTCTTGCTCGCTTAGGTCTGATGCCCATGCTTCCCTGCATACTTATATATACTCAATCCAAAACCCATGTCTGCACAATACATTATTGACAGCAATCCCAACGCCATTCCCATGCTTGGCCACATGCAGTATTACCTAACTGTGTACCCCTTTCCTTCTCTTCCACCCACTCAGTCGTCGGAATACGTTCAACGTAGCACCGATATTATCGACCAATACAAGACAAAAAACCTGGACAGCATCAAATAGCTTATCCAGAGTCAAAACTGGCATCCAAGGGGTATAAAACGTGTTTCCGGTTGTAAAAGACAATTTCCGGTTTGTTCAAGAACTGTAAGGTGATTACGAAAAGTCGTCAGGTCGTCCAGGTCCGGCCATGTTATCTATCTCTTGGACGAGCTCTTTAGACTCGCGCGCCAGGCCGAATGCGATAGGTGGTAATGTTTGAACCCACATGCGCCATTCGCGTGAGTTGGTATCCATACCGATGTTGGCCATGTCCTGGCCTTGGTCGGCAGCCTCCAATAGTCGTGCTCTGCAGTTTGCCAACTGGTGTGTCAAGTCACCCAGGCCGTATGCCTGTGTTTCTGAGATGATCTGGCTGACAACAGCGTTGATAGGGGCGATATCGTCAGTAATTTGTCGCATCTCAGCATCCCCACGGACTGTGTTCACAAGCTTCTGAATATCGGATGAGAGGTATGCATTTTGATCCTCGAGGTACGACTGTCTGTGTGTTAATATTATCGTTCCTGGCTACGGGGTTTCAAGGTACTGACCTTAAGATCTTCGGCAGCTCGGGGATCCAGCTGTTGCGATCCTTGTCCATTGACTTGGTTGTTACCAGGATGCCCAAGCCCGACTGGTACCGCACTTGACTTGGACATGGACCTTTGGTGAGCGTATGGGTCTGCCGATTGGCGAGGCGAGCCCAACGGACTGTATGTCGATGATTCAATGCTTTGTCGCATCTTGCTCAGACCTTGGAAAGCTGGGGGAGCAGGAAGAGAATCTTGGATATTCGCATTGTGCTCAGTGGCTACGGGGGAAAAGAGACCACTGGAATCTGCGGGTGTTTCAGTTCCATCATCGTCGTCCAATTCCTCAGCAGGAGTCGCTCGAATCTTGACCAGGCGGAGCAGTTCCACAATGGCAGCAGCCAAGTGTGTCGCTGCTGTGTCGAGCAGAGAGACAGGAGACATTCCAGCGCTGTGAGCAAAGTTCTTGGAAGCGGTGATGAGGTTGTTTGCGGTAGATGACACCTTGGCCCTGATTTTAGTCTGCTGCTGGACAAAGTCCTCGTCTTGCTGGGGGACTTGGATATCCTTGGTGATGCGACGAACGCTAACGACAACGACCTTCATAGCGTCGACTACCTTTTCAGGATCATCAGTTCGTGCCTTTTCGAGAAGCTCATCAATCGCGAGTTGGAACTTGGTGACGTGGATATCTTTAACCAGGCCGCGATCATCCATAAATCCCTTCTCCCGGAGGTGCTTGGCAGCATTTTGCTCGATTCCAGGTCCAGCTGAGGTTGCACGCATGTGCCGCAGCTGGGTTTTCGCGCTGGCGTATCGGTTCTTCCACTCCTGTACCTCACGCTCAAGGCTTGTGATTGTCTTATCGAGCTCTGCATGTCGTTCGTGTGTCGCGCTGCTCTGCTGAGAAATTTCCCGCATCTCGAGCATCGATTTTTGGAACTCCTCGGTTACCATTTGCTGTTCTCGCAGTGCCTGTCGCAGCTCATCGTTCTCCCGTTGGAGCTCTGAATCTGATGCACCAGGCTCATGTCGTGGCGAATCTTGTGCCACGGCCACATCTTCCCTAAGCCTTTGTATCTCGGTTTCGTGCTCTTCTCGTACGCGTTGCAATTCTTGCTTCATAGAATCATTTAAACTTTGCGCTTCGGCAAGCTTGTTTTCAAGATTGAGTCTGAGATCGCTCCACTCCTGCTTCTCCTGGCTGATAGAAGTAGCTCGTGAACGTTCTTGATCCAACGCACTGTTCATTTCGTCGTCCTTCTTTTTCATGGCATCTTCCATACTGTCCAGCCTTTCACGTAGTTCTCGTACCTGGTTCTGGTAATCTTCGATGAGCTTCTTATCAGTCTATGTTCTGTTAGCAATTGCGATTAGTTGGAAATTTCTCAGAAGCACAAACCTCCGAAGTTACACCACTGCCCGCACTGCGCTTGCTCTCGCGGTTCGGGTTTTGCTCTGCAAATTCTTCGCCTTCGTCATCCTCTTCTACCATCGTGCTTTTATTCGGAACGAGAGTGTTATTCTGATTGAGCTGTTTCGGGGTCGGGCGTCCGTAATCGCCATTCGGAATACCTGGTGACGCTGGTACCCCGTAAGCATCTGTCGGTCCAGGTCCTCTCATAGAGGGCGCATCAGAGGGTCTCCTCATACGACTTTGATTCCTAGGGGCAAAGCCATTGCCATTACCATTGACTGGAGTACCCGGCCCTCTCATGGACATGGAGCTTCCTGGGCGTGGAAAGTCGCCGCTCACAAAGCGAGGAAATCTGCGTTCCAGCTCGTGATAGACGTCAGCGGCTAGGTCCCGGAATCGGGGTGGGCCCAGGGACGACAGTCTTTGGCGAGCCTGGTTTCGCTTGGGGTGGAAGTTCTTCTCGGGCAGGAGGAAAGAGGGAGGGCCATTTGGTGCATTGGGAGGTGCCCTGGCGGCAGCCTGTCGTCGTATCAACTCGTCGAAGACATCGGTACTGAGCTCATAAAACTGAACTGAAGAAAGGCGGAGAAGCTTATCGCGAGCTTTGTTGGGCTGTTGTTTGTGGTTGGGATCGCGAGTGTTGAGAAAAGTGCGCAGAGCAACATAGTGCTCACTAAGGACGGCCTCGTCAAGGTCGCCGCGGACACTGTTACGGCCACTTTCGCTGCCGGCGAAGAGCTGCGTACCGTTACTTGAGCGGGCGATCGAGGCAGGCGGCGAAGGTCTTCCGGTGCTCCTTGGGCCAGGACCTGGGCCAGGACCCGGACCTGGACCTGGACCGGGACCGTTCATAGGGACACTTGGGAAACCGTTGAGACTCATGGTGCTGTTGGAGCCGCCGGAGTTCGGGGGCGATGCGAGATTAGGACGGCCAGCGATATAGCCGTCGTCGGGGTTTTGATACTTGGAAACTGAAAAGTCGCTACCGCCTATGGAGATTGGGGACAGCGGCGCATTGCGTCCCAGGCTGATGCTCATGATCGAAAGAAAAAAGACAGAAACGCGAAACCGAGATGATGTTGGAGGGAGATGGAACGCCGGCCGTCTGTCTCATACGAACGCCACACGGGGGACGGGGTCGAAATGAATGTAGCCGAGAGCAGGTCGATAACCAAGGATCCCCCACAAGTTTGGCGTCTTTCAGGGGCGGAAGCGCCAAGCTTCAGCAGGTGGCCGAAAGCGACGAATGCGGACGATTTGGATATGGCCCGGACTGACAGGAATGATGATGCTGATGGTGTTTGTGATTGAATGTAAATAAACAAGTGGTAAACGGTACTCTCCAAAAACTGTAAGAGATACGGTGTGGTTGAGAGAATTGATAGTAAAGACCCGGACAGGGAAGGAGGATGGATTTGCGGGTCAGTGGTTATATTGGTACTTCTTCCTTTGTCTGGAAGGATAGGTAAGGGTTCATGGGATGAACAGGGAGCAAGAAGAGAAGGAAAGACAAAGCAATACGGAACCACAAGTTTGCGAACCAACCGAAAGACAGGTGAATTCACTTCAAATCAAATTGAAGAGAACAAACCCCAATTCCAATTCCAATTCCGTCCAAAAGGGGGTTCAAGTTAGTTAGACTGAATCGGGTTCGGGGGGGGGTGTGTATCCCCTGACTCCACCATCACCAGCTTAACTTGTTCTAGAAAATATCGTCCATGCGTGTACTGTGCTGTGCTGTGCAGTTGGAGTCGAGATGCCCCAAGTTTTTGAGTGGACAATCCAAGGCGGACAAGTGCAGCGAGATCTGGACGGGAAATGAGTTCTTGGTCTTTGTCTTCTGGGGTGAGAATCCAGAATGGCCGGGAATGGATATGAGCCACGTCTCCCCCCTGGTCTGTGCAATTTATTTTATGCTCAAAGACCGACGTTTAATTTCTCAAGTCCACCAAGGTTGAGCAAAGCGTTGTTAGACATGAGTTATTGACTGATAGCTACAATTTTTAGTAGACGCTTGTCTTTTCCTAGGTGACTGCAAAAAAAAAAAAAAAAAAAAAAAAAAAAAAAAAAAAAAAAAAAA